>CAICTM010001151.1:0-35681 GCA_903772945.1 Seminavis robusta | reverse complement strand
GTGTCAGTGGAGGTCACTTATGGTGTCAAAGAAGGTCGCGTGGAAGAGCATGGAAGAATGAGGATGCTTTCCTCGTTGTTGCCTTTTTGACCATGGAGGTGTGTCTTGGAGGAGCGCTTTCGCTTATGGTGTTATTTGTGTTGTGTACTGGTGACAATGAGGGAGGTTGAAGCTGGAGGAGTGTTTTGCGCAGGAGGTACGGCTGGAAGGGGAGGAGAAGTCGCCGTAGTATGTTGGAAGATTGAATGAAAATGGAGGTCTCACTTTTTGGCTCAAAATGGTGCTTTTCCTGTCTCTTTCTGTTGTTGCATTGCAGTCTCCCATCCATGGGAGTACTCTACTCTACTCCTGTTGCCATGCTGCCCAGCAGCAGCTGGCCATGGTGGTTGGTGCCACCACACCTGTTTCTATTTTGCTAGCAAATTGTCCAGGTGCACAAATTGTGAGCTAATTTAAGATTAAGAAAACGTACTAATAGCACTGGTGCCTATCCTCGACAGCATCGTGTTGCGAAGGTGACATAGTTGCCATGATTGTTTCTGTGGGAAACGAGAGTTGAAGAGGGTGAGAAGTTCGTCGTCGGACAAATGCCACGCTCGGGAGCAAATGTCCGCTAGTAGGTTCGCCTCTCCGGGTATGTAGTCGTGTAGTGGTAGGTAGCGATGATGCCGCTGGTGTAGTGACTGGATTCGTAGGAGGTAGGCGGCTGGTCCTGTTGTCGTTGTTGATCCCTTTCGTTGCCAGAACACTGTGGGTGTGTTGTCATAGCAGTTGTGTATCGTGTGTTCTCGAATGTCACAAGCCTGTGCCAGGACGTCGGCATGGGCCACCGAACCTGCAAGTTCTAGGTCACTGTTCGTGATCGGTCCTTTCGGATTTTCGAATGAGGACAGATTCCGTTCGACCTTGGCGTTGAACTTGGCACGCCATAGGATGGGGATAATGCCGTCATCCGTCGGGATGAAGTGAATGCCACCCATTCCCTTTCCGGAGGCGTCACATGCGCCCCTGGTGGATGGATTGTGGTGAGGGACCACCTCGCCTAATCGCGTGGGCCGTTCGTTGATGCTGTGGGCCAGCCATTTGAAGTCGGCCAAGAAGTCATGGACTTGCTTGGTGAGACGGAGGCGGTGACTGGATTCCTCCTGATGACGAAAGGCTTCTTGTAGGGTGCAGAAGAGGCCTCGTGCACCTGGGATCGCGATCACCATGGATCTCAGTTCCCCAAGGACCTTGTGCCACTGCTTCACGGCAATCCGTCGTTGTGTTGGCTGGATGCTCTCTAAGATTTCGATGAGTCGGTCCTTCCGGTGTTGGGGTAGCTCTATCGTCTTGGACAATGCGTCCAATATCCAACCCAGTATGACCTTTCGAGTTGTCCAACAGGCGTCGCCTTTCCGTAGCTTCTTGACTGACGCTGGCTCTTGTCGGTGTGGTGTGTCATTGGGGTCCAATCCTCGGAAGACCGTGTCTAATGCGTGGAGTAGGATTCTCTTGGTCCTACGTCGTTGCCATTTGTTGCCTTGTGTCAAGCCAATGAAATCGTCCACGTACACGTCCCAATAGTGAGTGGGTTTCGTTCGGTGGCCGGACGGATACGGTTGACACGTCGGTTGTGGTAGAGCTGGACTGTTCTCGTTTGGCGATGTCGTTGGTTTTTCGTCATCTGGAGGTGGGGACTCGGATACCACCTCTAGGCGATGATGAGGAGGTCGGTGTTGATTGTCGGCTATGTGGTCATTGGCAATGTCTGCCACTGTCTCTGTAGCGGCGCTGAAGTTTGGCGGTGACTCCTTCCAGCCCATTGGAAGCACCAACGGGAAGGCTATCATCGGCTCTTCTCCTGGCCGAGCCGGGAACAGCATGCCTAGCTTCGGCACATCTTCTGCTTGGACCCACACTCTGTAAAATCCATCTGCGATGTCTACTTTCGACATGTAGACGGGACCGTACCGTGGATTCGCATGGTGGACTTTTTCCATGATTCTGTGGAGCGCTTTTCCGAACTGCATGGCTTCCATGGGTGCCGTCTCCTCTGTTTCTTTGTTGACTCCGAAGAAGGTGTAGTCACAGATGGTCCGGGGGCGTCGTTCGCGCTGTGGCACCACTCCTAGTGGACTAAGCCTCAGGTCTGGTAATTTTCCTTCTATTAGGCTGTATGGAAGGAGCGTCCAGTGCCCTTTGTTGATCATGCCAACAAATTCTTCCCGGAGGAACTCTATATGTTCTTTTGCGGACTTGTGGGGGCCCCTCTCTAGAGCCGTGTCTATTCTCTCGGTTGTCCATGGAGCTGTGGCCATCGTGACTGGTGCTCCCATTCGTCGGAACTTGTCCAGTAGTGGGCCTGCCGGATGAGGCAGGTTAGCCACGTCTTCATGGAAGTCGCTCACGGGGTCCCTGGATTCTTTCACGAACAGCTCCCAGCTGTTCGTGCTCTGGAAGCGTTCGACAGCGTCTGCTACCAGTCGATCGAGTTCGTCTGGTTCTGTCTCGTGTGGACGAGCTTCCATTGTGGAGCTCTTCGGAGCTAGTGGGTTGTCGCGTCTCTCGCTTGAGATGGGGATTCGGCCGTCGATCCGGCCTTTGTCGTTGTTGCTGCCGTCGTTTCGGCAACCATCGTTGGTGTGGGGTGTCGTTGCGTTGTCGCAGCTTGTTGTAGAGTGTGACGGACGCTCGGTTGCGTCCTTTGTGTTGCCTGCCTCGATTGACCTGGCTCGCTGTGTTGTTGGATGTGTTGGGAACTTCCTCGTCGATTGGAGTTCCAACGTGTTTGGGCGAACCTGTGATGTTGTCGGAGGTGGCTGGACAGTGGACGTAGCGTTGGGCTCTACTAAAGCTGACGGAGCGATCGAAAATTGCAACTCACCTAGTTGTTGACTACTAGCAGGTACGTTAACTGGTTGACTGCTACTATGTTTCAAACTAAGGGCTACCCTTGTCGACACCTTCGGTGTCACAGGCTCGGCAAGGTGCTCACGATGTTGGTAGCACTGCCTGCCGGTGTCTCAGGCGTAAGCTCTGAGGCACCAAGTGTGGAGGTTGTTGGTTTCTTCCTGGTTGTTGGCTGCATGATCAATAACCCGAGGGCATGTGTTGTAGCAGCGTCCCGCAATGTGCCATGAGACACAGCAGTCAACCAGGTTCCCATCACGTCGGACTTGTGGTGGGTTCTCTCCTGCCAACTCGATGGCATCTCTGACGCGTCTGGTTCGGATGTTGTTGGCCAGAGGGGTGTTTCCCACGTACCGTGGATCCCTGTTGGGGTTTCGAATCATCTGACGGGCATTGTTGTTGTTGTTATTGTTGTTCCTATTCGCCTGCTCCGCGTTGTTGTTGTTGTTGGCGGGTGGAACTCGGTTTTGACGAATGTTGCCCTGCTGGTTGGATCCGCGGAGACGTACTAGTGCCGGGATATTATCCACGGCTGGTGCCCAGCTCACGTTGTTGCTGAGTTCGAAGGCTTCGAGACCGACCATTAGATTCGGGCCTGGAATGCTTGTGGTCGTGCGAACTGAGAGCTGCTTCACGAAGTAGGCTCGGTAGATGAGCTGGATGTGCAACACCATTACGGATGGTGCTAACTTTGTTCCGTAGGATCGGTTGAGCGTGGCCTGAAGTGCTGGGGCGAGTCGCTCGTACTCTAGGAGGAAGTTCTGGTAGTCGCGCACGTTGTTGTGAGTTGCTCCGAAGATGACGCCCAGTATGGGGCCGAAGGCCTTCAACTGGGCTGTAGCTTCCGTCCAATCCTGTGGGATGTACCCATGTGGGTTCTTCATTTGTCGTGCATCTGACGCGCTGATGCTATTGCTGACCGGGTCGCCACTCATGTCGTACTGGTCAGCTTGTGCAGTGTCCTCGGCCAACTGCTTTTGTCCTTCCGGCGACATGGCACCAGGTGGCGTCACTGTGAACGGTAGTAGGCCGGTTCCCACAGAGTGGAAGGCGTCACCTTGGAATTTCCACGCTTTGAAGGCGATGGTGTGTTGTGGGGAGATGAGCGGTGCATTGAATCCCATCTGGCCAGCCACTGTGTCCGTCTCATGTTGCAACAACATCCTTTCTGACGTCCCTTGTGCCCGTGCTGCCAGCTCGTGGTAGATTGGTGGAAGTTCTTCGTCCGTCTGGGCTCCCGTGAGGAGCAACAGGCGGTCGGTCACTCGCTCTTTGAATTTTTCTCGGACTTCTTTCGGACGGGCAGCTTCTACCCTGCGACGGTCTACTTCATTTCTCGCCAGACGTGATTCGGCCACTAGGTCATGTAGCCCTTGGGCCATTTGTTGAAGCGCGGGATCTCCCGGTGTTGCGCCAGTGACTGGGCGCAGGTTGGGAAGCTGCCGGTAGAGAACATGCTCGCGGCGGTGGCTATGCACTTGCGGTGTCGGATGCAAAGTGTTGATGCCGACGTGGTTGTGTGTCACTGGGGAGTGGGCGGACTGAGCCGCGGCTTTTGTGGAGGCCATCATGAGAAAGGTCAGCAGGGGAAGGTAGTGAGCGATCCGGTTGTTTGTGTCCGCATGTGCGTATACCACTTCGAAGGCCTTTCGGGCTTTGAATCCTTTTCCAATCAATAGGCCCACTAGTTCGAATGGCACAAACATGGCCTTTCGGACGCGTGTGGTCTGTATGTTCGCGTCATCGGCGTTGTATGGTCCCAGTAGATTGAGTGCTGCGTCGTCGTTCAGGGCTTCCATGTGTCTTTGTGGCGTGGCACATATGATGGTCTGGGGTGTCATATCTAGTTGCGTTTGCTGGAAGGCGGTGGTCTGTATATCCACGCCCACGAGTTCGTTTACATAGCAGAAAGTTTGTCGTCTCTCTGGTGCTGCAGGTGCACCTGGATCCCCCGGATGGCGTAGGAAACCATGAAGGATGTGCAGTATTCCTCCAGGTGTGTTGCCGTCTTGTACTAGTACTGCCACACCACCAATGGGTGCCATGAAGTCGTCTAGCATTTCTTGGTGCAATTCAGCGGACGTGGACGGGTTGTCGTTTGTCCTCCACTGTAGCATCAGCCTAGCAGTTCTGCCCTGGGCAGCGGCAAAGTCTCCCCCTAAAGGGTTGAGTGTTGGGTCATCGTAGAGTGACTTGTAGGTGACGGGTCCTCCTGGGTTTTGGTGTGCCATGGTCGATTCCGATGGCTCGTACCCGGTGGGACAAGTTGGTGCCTACAGGCGGGGCACCCTAAGGTGGTGCTTCGGTAGCGAAGAGGTTGACTCAACCTTGTCTATAGCCGATTAAAACTACTAGTCTAGGTGTGAGTAATGACTTGATTGTGAGGAGGTGTAGCCTCCTCTCTTGTTGAGTTTGTGCTGGGCTATGAGCCCACTTCAAGACCATCCACTCAGCGCGCCAGCCTAGAAACGTAACCCTCGGGAATTATCAGATTTTATCCGTTGGATTGATGAATGATTCGATTCGATTGAATGGAATCATTCGATTTCATTCGATTTGACGACTTTTTCGGCCATGCTGACGTCGACTCTCCGGCTTCGAGGTTGTTGATGGTTGGCCGTGCAATTGGCGCGCACAACGTTCACCACCCAGTTCTGTTTGCACTGCTCCTCCTGAAGCATCCACACAACCATAACAACCACGACGATACCAAGAGCAATCGCCCTGTCGGCATCTTCATTCGTACGCGGAGTACAAGCTGCCATCGACCTAGGTTGCTGGCGTCCTTGTCTTGCCCATGAGCAATCTGTAGAGGAGGTCTTTTTTTCAATCAACCGGTTTTTAAAAATAAAGGAGCACCTTGTCCATTTTTGAATAATTGTCTGCAGACAGAGCACCCACTTTGACCATTAAATTAAAATTTGAGCCACCATTTCCATTATGCAGCACCATCAATCAGCACCGGGCCAGCAGCAACCGCCACAGCATAGCGACAATGTCGATGAAGAATTGCATCGCATTCATCTGGCATTGACGGCAGTCTTTTCGCCCCAGCCGGCGTTGTCAGCACAAGCCAATCAACAGCAATGGTGGCAACAACGACAATCGGCGGACGCTTATTTGACCAGCTTTCAAACAACGAAAGTGTCTTGGATGGTTTGCGATCGATTGCTGTCCCTCCAAGATGCTGTAGACGATGTGGCCGTTCAGCAACAACGTCGCTTTTTTGCCGCTCAGACGCTCCATTTGAAATGCCGAGTCGCAATTGAAGAATTGCCACGGGAGTCATTGCCTTCGCTGCGTGATTCCCTCTTGACGCACTTGCAGACGTATACGAACGCCTCTCAATCTGCGGCAGCGGGCAACAACACCGCGCTGACTACTCGGTTGGCCATGTGTGTAGCGGCGTTGGCGGTGCAAATGAACTGGACAACCGTGCTTACCGACCTGTTTGAACCCTTGCAGAAAAATACCGGGGATGACAATGCCATGGCAGTTCAGCGAGCGGTTGTCTTGTCCATTTTGCAAGTACTGCCGGAAGAATGTGCTTCAGACCGCCTTTTGTTAGAGGACGAAACAAACAGATATGTCATGAGGGACCACTTTGTGTCAAGTTCGGGGCTGGTATTTGACTTTCTGAACTCTTGTCTCATGCAACACTTACCACAACAACAGCAACAAGTGTCACAAAAGACAATCCAGCAGGTCTTATCTACTCTTCATCTTTGGATTCGATATGTTCCTGTGGAGCCAGGGAACATTGGCCAATCTCCACTCCTGGCTGCGTCGATTCAAGCCTTATCGCAACCGGCTTACATTGACCATGCTGCAGATGTGGTCGTCGAAATACTTCGAATGTACCCTAGCCACCACCCTAACAATGAACCCATTGTGCAAGCAATGCTGCCTCTACTATTTCAGCATATGCCCCTTCAAGCGGCGTTGCAATCCGACAACGAAGACGTTTGGAAGGCATACTGTCGGGTTGTCACAGAGATGGGGGAATCCTACATGAGCTTGATTCTCTCCAGCCAAGCTGCTGCCCCAGACAATCTACCTCAGAAAATGGTCGAATGGGTCCTGCTCTGCAGCAAAATACCCGAGACAGAAATTGCAAATATCACACTGCACTTTTGGTACCGGATGGTGATGGATTTGGAATCCATTGATCCATACGAGTGGAGGCAAGAGCTGATCGATCTCTACACACCCCATTTGCTCCAGTTGATTGATATCTGCGTGATGCATTTAATGAAGTACCCAGAAGATATGGATGAGTTGCCAGGAGATAGAATGGACGACCTGCATAGAGATCGATTCTACGTCGCTGAAACAATTGAGGACTGCTGCCGCTTGCTAGGTGGGCAACTGGTTCTTCAAAGGATTGGGGCTCTCTTCCACCAAGAATGCCAACGTGTGCAGCAGCAACAATCTTCTTCCAGTGGCAGCTCCGCAAACAATCCGATTCAATGGCATGGCTTGGAGTCATGCTTTGCCTGCATACAGTGTATGCATCGATTTGTTCCAAGCGACGAAGCAGAAATATTGCCTTTTTGTTTCAACCTCATTCCTCAGCTTCCTCCTGATATTCCGCCCTTGCGGTTCACTGCCAGCAAAACGATCGGCAAATATGCTTCTTGGCTCGTGGCTCATCCAAATCTACTGCAGCCGCTCCTCCCATACTTGGCCAATGGCTTGAAGGTGCCCCACAGTGCTCCAGCAGCTGCCGTAGCTATCAAAGAGCTTTGTGAAAATTCCGATCAACGATTGGCACTTGGAGAACCCGTCTTGCAACTGTACAACGAAATCACAGCCAATGCGCACGATGTCAACAATCCAACGAAACTAGAGCTGGCAGATGAACTGCAAATTCTGGAAGGGGTCTGTAGAGCGTTGTCCAAGCAAATGCACGATGCCAACGATGACGGCACAGCGACCATTGCTCGGATTGTTCAACCAATCGGATCACGGTTTGCAGCACAGGTGGCAGACCCAAAGGCTACTCCCAAAACGATCATTCCTGAGATTGAACGATTGACGACGGTTGTGCAGCATTTGTCCATGCCCACGAATGGCAACGAGGCCACCCACCCGGTCGCCGCACTGATGCAGTCGTCCTGGGCATTGATTGATACAGCAGCGCAGCGGTTCCCGCAGGATATTCATTTGGCGGAGAAGATATGCCGCCTGCACAAGCATTCGCTGCGATCATGCGGAGCACGGGCGTATGAACCACTGATTAACCCCTTGATGGAATTCTTGGTCGTCAGCTACCAGCGATCCCACCTATCTCCATTCCTGTATGCTGCCAGCATCTGTGCCGCGGAATATGGACGAAATCCTGCGTATTCTCAAAAGCTGCTGGAAATGGTGTCAGCCATGGCGCAGACTTCGTTCTCGTTTTTGAAGACACTTGATGACTTGACCCACCATCCTGATGTAGTAGAGGAGTTTTTCTACCTGATGGGGCGAATGGTAACGTTTTGTCCAGATCCCATGGTAACAAGCACGTTGCTGCAGCCATTGTTGCAATGTGCAGCGGTGGGGATGCAGGTGGCTCATCGGGATGCCAACAAAGGGACCTTGAGCTTCCTCGACAATACAATCTCGTACGGACTGCGCTTGCGAGAACAGCCACCACGACCAGTGTGCCAGGCAGCTCTTGAGCACGCGTTGACGCAAGAAGGGCAGACCATTGTAACAAATCTTGCTCGCGCACTGATGGGAGAATTGCCAAACTACGGGAACCAAGTTCCAGAGTTGATGTGGAAGCTCAATCTGCTGTGCCCCGAACACTTGGCTGGGTGGCTGACGACAGCCTTCACCACAGCAATGAATCCTCCAGAGCGTGCCAAAGCTGGTTTTATGGGGGCTTTGAATAGAGGGCTGCCAAGGGACGATTTTAACTTGGCCGTACGTGCTTTCGTGAGTGCATGCGAGCGAGAGCGCAAGACGCAACAGAGAACTTAAGAAGAAGCAGAAAACTCGATCAGAAGAGGGTATAGTTAAGTGCTTTCGCCGGGCTGGTAAAGTACAGTAGAGGCAGCTTGCTTCACATAGCGTTAACCGATTGATAGATTTGATACCGCTACCAGTTAACTGTTCGTTCAAGCACTTAGAATATCCTTAAGATGGGCGGCAACCATGCGGTAGCATTTCAGGATCAGTGGGCGCCACCGGAACTCGAGGGGGCCGGTGTTGGGGCCAACTCAACGTCTCCAGGTCCAGCTTCCTCGTCTTTGTACTCTCCCAGCATTTGTCGCATTTCCTCTGGCAGAGGATCTCGTTCTTCTGCAAGAGGCTCTGGTTTTGGTTCTTTCTTTTTCCAAAAGTTCATAACCATGGCTCCAACTGAAACGACGAGACCCGTAAATTGAATTCCATTCAAGGCATGTCCATAAATGTAAATACTTGCCACCAACGTCGTTACCTTCCTGGCCAATCCGATGATACTGCAAGTTAGAGCACCAAACTTGGCAATTGTAACAAAGATAAAGACCTGTCCAAGTGCTCCACTCAAGCCCAGAGCCACGAGCAGGAAACCCATTTCTTGGCACATTTGAACGAAAATATGTATCTGGTTGAGCACCAACAACCCAATACCAGCCAGAATGGTCTTTCCCAGTTGGATGTTGTACATTAGGTCAAACGGTCCCACAGAATGAACGCTCATGAGTTTGTCCTCATAAGCTCCAGTACCACCATCAAAGCACAAGGAGATGAAGAGCAATGCGATGCCCAGAAATTGATTGGGTGAGGCATCGACATCGGTTTCGGCTGCTGCCTCTGTTGTTGCCGTGCTATTGGACCCAGCTGACGGAGCCTTGTGTTTGCCACCTCCCGATCCTCCTCCCATAAAGAGGGCCACACCCAGGACAATTAAGAGAACATTGGCGTATTTGCGCATTGGGTACTTTTTGCCCATGAATGCTCCCATAATCATGACGGGAACTGGCTTGCAGGATTTGGCCAAGACTTGAATGGGATAAATGACGTAGCGCAATGATCGGACCGAACAAAAGGTGCTCCCCATGGACGTCAAGCCTAGAACTGCAAATCTAGCAGGAGGGATTGTGGTGGGAGTTTCATCTCTGACATACCGACCAGCTGCAGCAGTGATTGTGTACAAACCAGAAGTGACGAAAAGGAATGAGAGTTCATGGAGCTTTCGTCCTCCTGATGTGGTATACTCCAAAAGAATACCATAGCAGACAAAAGATGCCATAATTCCCATAAAACACAAGAACAGCCAGAAGAGTTCGTTGGATCGTGTAGGTTGCAGTGTTGGATTTTGGTACAGATCCTCCATGGTACTTGTTTTCTTGCTATTGCGCTTTGGCCCCAGATGGATGTCATTGCTTTCTCTTAGGGCCCATTCTGCACCGCCACTTCCTTTGGCACTTAGTGGATCGTCGGAAAAGTTTGTTTTGGAGTCTTCAAATTCCAGATACATGGGCTTGGAGGAATCATTCTGGGCCTTGGCAGATAATAGCTGTTTCTGGTCATTGCTGTGGCCGTCTTTAGCAGGAGACGAGCCCTTTCTGTTGGATTTTCCTTTCTTTTTCTTCTTCTTTTTAACCTTCTTGGCAGCAGGAACAGCAGCTGGTGCCGCTCCTCCAATGACTCCACCTGCAGTGATCACTGTAGACTTTTTCTCCTCCATGGTGCTCTTTTAAATTAATAGTATCGGTATAGAGACCACGACACAAATTGGTTACTTCTAATAGTAGTGGTATAAGGAGGCTCTGATCGGGTCCGTATCAAAAATGGAGAGTGCACCGATGTATTCCAATCCAAACCTATCAGCAGCCAGCTCTCTGAATCAATGAATAATCAATCAATGTGAGGTATCTAGTAGCTAGCGTACTCGTATACCGATGGAGGGAGGGTGGCAGAGCTGTGGCTACTAGTATGTCTGTGGTGGATGTTGTCCAGTCCATGAATAAATAAATAAATACTCTTCTAAATTCGTGGCGGCATTGGGAAATCTTGGGTCCCCTGCGAAAGATCTTGCGGATATTGCAGTAGGGTTAGAGCCTTGCCACAGACAGGTTGGTCCCTGTGGCCCACAGTCTGGACTAAATGGTAGTAACAGACGCATGCCATAACTGTTCAAGGCAAATCAGTTTGAAACCACTTTCTAGCTACCGGTAGCTAGAACCATAATAGCTAATACAATATCGAGGCTAAAACTAGATCCAATCACCCTCTCTCAATTTCCGGGGCAAATATTCTTCCGTGATGTACTGAAACCCAAACGAAGACAACGCCTGAATCTCTGCTTTCTTCTTTGTCTTGACCATTTCGGCAACTTCCTTCATCCACTTTGGATTCTTCACAATAAAGTCTTCTTTGAGTAACTCTTTGCCCGTCTTAATATCGAATTCGGTCATATCCAGCCTGCACTGTTCGGGCAAGTTATATTTGTCGAGATCACTGGGCCTGAGCCCCAACCATTGGATATCGGGAGTTGTGAGACTTGCCGAGTCATAGCTCATGTTTTTACTTCCACTCATGTAGACGGAGAGAATCTTGAGGCCATAGGGATCAGAATCTACCAAACCCAGCACGGGAATTTGAAGTTGGGATGCTGCCCGAGACAGGAACATTCGCGTGGCCACATCCGGCTGTCCCTTGGCAGTGATAATGATACAAGGATACTTGTTGTAGAATCTGTCTTCTGCCAACCGCATGTAAGCGGCTTCCTTCTCCACCAAAAGAATAAACTCGGCGTCACTGACAATGTTCTCAATCTTGTCGATATATGGAGCTATTGCTTTTCCGCTGACACTGTACGTACACGTAGCAAGCGAGCAAGAAGGTGGAAAGAACGTCAAATGATGGTCAGCATTGGTGCGCTGGTTAGCATGTTTTTGTTTGTTTGTTTGTTTGTTTGTTTTGCTTACCCCATTCTTGTACAATCAATGTAATCCCCATCTTCTTCGAATTGGATTCGCCCCACCACGAGACCCTTATCACTGGCCACGACATGAAGATTGGAACGTGTGCAGCCAATCATGGTGGCAACATCATCTAGAACTCCATCCGAGTCCATCTGATTGACAAATAGCTTGACATCCGTGTAAAAGAGGTCACGTTTGGTAATGTGAATGCGTTTGGACAAGACAGCATGAAGCAGCTGCATGACTCTGACGGTAACGGCGGTTTTGCGCGTATCTTTGACGCTGAGGAAATTCCGCGACAGATGCTTGTTCCCCAGGACGATCCGATCCCATTCGGCAACGTATATTTGATTGCCGGGTCCTCGACTGGGCACTGCCATGGAAAATCCTTGTTTGGTTAACACTTGATTGGTTACCCGAAGGGCGATGGTTTCCAATCCCTCCAAAACTTCAGTCGCATTGAGTTCGGATACTTCAATTATACCACTAGAAGGAATTTCCGAGGGCGAAATTGTGGCTGGTTTGCTGCTGATTATCGCATTGGGCTTGGAATCCACCTCCTCCAACAACAACATGTCGTCACTGTAGTCTTCTTCAGACGAATCCTCCGAGTCCTTGTTCTTTTTGCCACTTGATTTCTTTTGGGCTGATTCCAAAGCTGCTTTCTTTCGTAGATTAGCCTTTAGTTGACGGCATTTTTTAAGGACGGCATCGACATCTTTCGCAATCTTCACTTCCTTGCGAATGGACCTTCCTTTCTTGGCTGGCTTTTTGGCTGGCGCTGGTGCTGGGGCCACTTCTACCGAGGAATCATCCTGTTCTTCTTCTTCTGCCTCGTCAGAACTGTCATTTTTGCGGCGACGTTTGCTTGTAGTTTGTCTACGTTTGGGGGGCATTTTGTTTGTTGTGGAGAAGAGGATGTTAAAGTATTGGTTAGGAGGGTACTGTACCAAGGGTATTAATGACGGCGGACGGTAACGTTGTCTTTTTTTTGGATGGCCTCAATTCTGTCATTGGCCTGGGCTGAAGTGGTCAGGCTGGACGAGGTGAGAAGGAGTGATTGTGCGTCTCAAGGAATAGATTTTTGTGATTGCTTTGACAGATAGGTTTTTATTTTTATACATTAATTATGTAAAAGTTACTCTTTTCCGATGCATTTTACATCATTTTCATAGCATTTTATTGTCTCAAATCGAAGCCCATGGAAAGAAATCTTCGAGCTCTCTCGCGAGAACCCCAAAGACCCCGCACAACCAACCACAAATCTATCTTGTCGTGGACTTGGACTAATCGTGTGGTTTGATTTGGTTGTTTGACTGTCGACCATGGCGACTGCCGACGAAGTGAGTACTGCTTAGCTTGTAACTCTTGTTGGTGACTACTGTACTGTATGCTGTAGTTCTCACACTATTTCTTCATTATTTATTTCCAGTTCAAAGCCAAAGGGAATGCCGCCCTTCAAGCGGGCAACACATCGGAAGCGATTGAGCATTACACGGCCGCCATTCGTTTGGATGGAAGCAACCACGTCTACTTTTCCAATCGTTCGGCTGCCTATCTGAAAAAGGGTGATGCCCACAATGCCTTGGAAGATGCTGTTTCCTGTATTGGATTGAACCCCTCCTTTTCCAAAGGATTCTCGCGAAAGGGAGCGGCTCTCCATGCCCTCAAACGCTACAACGATTCCATTGCCGCCTACGAAGAAGGACTGGCCAAATTCCCCGGTGATGCCGCCTTGACCAAGGGTTTGGAGGATGCCAAACGAGAAAAAGACAGTCCTCCCATGCCAGGAGGAGGAGCTGGTGGAATGGGAGGTTTGGCCGGTTTATTTAGTCCAGAAATGGTGGCTCAAATGGCGCTGAATCCAAAAACTCGCCCCATGCTCAATGATCCAGATTTGATGGCCAAAATCAAACTGGTTCAGAGCAATCCGGCAATGCTCCCTGCCATGCTTCAGGATCCAAAAATCATGGCTCTTTTGGGGGCAATGATGGGACAGGAAGGAGAAGAGGACGCATCGGCTCCAGCGCCAGCTCCCACTCCTCCCCCAGCTCCGAAAAAGGAAGAGAAAAAGGAACCAGAGCCTGAGCCCGAAGAGGATTTGTCATTGTTGTCTCCGGAAGAACGGAAGAAAAAGGAGGATCAACGAGCCGCCAAGAAAAAGAAAGAGGAAGGAAACGAATTCTACAAAAACAAAAAATTCGCCGAGGCCATTGAGTGCTACGACGCAGCCATTGCATTAGATCCCACTGCCATGACATACCTTTCCAACAAGGCTGCCGTATACTTTCAGCAAAAGAAATGGGATGAATGCATCAAAGAGTGTATGACTGCAGTCGAAATTGGTAAGCAAAATCGGGCTCCATTTGAAGATCGCGCCAAAGCCTACACTCGTGCCGCCAAGGCGTATCAAAAGAAGGGCGACCTTGACGAGGCAATCAAAATGTGCAATGAAGCGCAGTTGGAATCATTTGATAAGGCCACTCAGCGATTGCTCAAGACAATGGAATTGGAAAACAGAAAGGCAAAGGCACTAGCATATCAGGATGAGGAAAAGGCAGAAGAGGCCAAACAAAAAGGAAACGATTTCTTCCGTGCCAAACAATGGGGTGATGCTGTCACCCAGTACGAAGAAGCCGTCAAACGCGCTCCCAAGAATGCCCCCATTCGCAACAATCTAAGTGCTGCTCTCTGCAAAGTCATGGATTTCAACGGTGCCAAGCGACAAGTTGAAGTAGCCCTGGAATTGGATCCCAAATACGTCAAAGCATGGGCTCGAAAGGGGGATATCGAAATGGTCATGAAGGAATTCCATAAAGCCATGGAATCCTACAAAACTGGTCTGGTGATTGACCCCGAAAATGCCAGCTGCAAGGAGGGTCTACGCAAAGTCAATCAGCAGGTGGCATATGGACGCGCCAACATGACAGAAGACGAAAAGAAGGAACAGGCGGCTCATGCCATGGCAGATCCGGAGATCCAAGCAATCTTGCAGGATCCTGTCATGCAGCAGACGCTCCGAGACTTCTCGGAGAATCCTTCCTCTGCGCAGTCGGCCATGAATGATCCGGGAATGCGAGCAAAGATCAACAAGCTCATTGCTGCTGGAATCATTGAGACCGGCTAAGTTCTCTTGTAGTGAGATCGATTTGAAGAGATGTTCTCTTAGGAAAAGCGGAACAACTGTAGGAAACCAAACTAGGTGCCAGGTGCCAACGCTCTTAGTCTGATAATCTTCTTTACATAGTCTGAGGACCTTTAAATTTAGAGCAAGCAGTCACACGCTCACTTTCGCGAGCTTCGAATCATCCTGCGAACATAACGATCCTCGGCAGAGCCAAGTGAAAGGAAAGCAGAGTTTTCGTCGCTTACTTTCGCATGGACAGTTGCACCCTGGCACCATCAAGAGGTGAGGTTGTGATTCGGTAGCTTATGGTTTCATTGGGGTTGACACAGCTCATATCATAGCGCTGTGCCAGGGCACTGATGGCCAACTTAGCCTCCAGCAACGCAAAGTACTTGCCCAAGCAAACCCGTGGTCCCTTCAGAAAGGGAATGTACTTGTCCGCGTACTCTTCCGGTGGAACTCCGACAAATCTTTCTGGCCAAAAGTCATCGGGACGATCCCAGTATTGCGGCAATCGATGGGCAACAAAACAGTTCACGTACAGCACGGCACCGCCAATCTACATTCCTTTCCATGATTCGCTCTCATCCGAAGTGTACCGTGCCGACGCACCTGGCGGATACAGTCGCAAGACTTCCTTCAGTATAGCTTCCAGATACTCGCATTGTTGCAACTGTTCATAAGTGGGGCGTTGCTCTGGCGTGGAAAAGATTTGCCTGTCCCGCAACTCAGCCCGCAGCTTTTCCAAGACGTTGGGATGCTGACTCAAAAGCCAAATGGCCCAGGAGATGGTGGTGGCAGTTGTGTCATGTCCAGCAAAGTAGAAGGTTTTGAGCTGATGCACAATCACTGTTCGGTCTTCCTCTGTCAGGACACCGTCAGGTCTTTCTTTTCTCATAGAATCAATAGCCAACGTACACACATTGGCAAAGTTCCTTGTGGTGGTAGTTGAATTAGTAGTACTGGCTCCATTGATCTTTCCTTTCGTGTCCAGTTGCCCCAATCTGCGGTCCAGCACTTGCTGCATCACTTCGTCAATTTTTGCTTCTAGGACTTTCATTCGGCGCCTGTGCTCCCAACCAAACAACTTGGTCTTGATATCTTTATCTGCAAAAATGACACCTTCTGTGATCTCCGTGATGTATCCTCGAGCATCATGAGGTTTGGTGCCACCCCAATCTTCTCCAAAGGCAATCTGCACAATGACATCTGACGTGAAAGTCTGTGCTCTGGTCATCATTTGAGTAGGCTGGTTGGCGCGGACATCTTCTTGTTCGATACATTCCATGAACCGATCCAACTTGTCGCACATGACGGCGACCATGTCTTTGAGAAAACTAGTGGTAAAGCCAGGTGCAAACGTCTTGCGAAGGCGTTTCCATGCTTCGTCTCCCTGTAGTAGAATCGATGTTTCACCAAACAATGGAATGTTTTTCTTCATGGTCCAACTCTTTGGGAAATTCTTGGTAACAGTAACGTGTTTGATGAGGGCTGGATCAGCCACCACAATCATAGTGCCCTGTTCCACGGTCCCGTACGTAGCATTGGTTTTAGCTGAAAGTGGACAGGAGGAATATCATGAAAATGCATACATGTAACCGACGACGCAAACAAACCTACCAAAACCGGGACTTGAAGGGAGAAGACGCCCCCGAGCTGTTTGGCCAGCTCCAGGAGCTTGATATCAAAATGGGGTCCTTTGGTATGATCCAGCAGTTTTGCATGGCCCAAGAGAAAGTGAGGATTTGGGGGCTGTATTGGATATGGCAGAGTTGGAGATCTCTTTTTCTTATTGTGGGCGAGAAAATACCAGATGGAACCTCCAAGGAACAAGGATAGCAACCCGAGAAGGAGACTGTCGTTGCTCACCGCCAATACGGTTGGACTCGTGTCAGCACCGGTAGTTTGCGTCATTGTCGGCCGACTGCAATCCTAATCCTTTTGCTTGGACTTGTTTCAAGTCCAACACGATATCTTTGAACGTGTCGCTACGAGTACAATAGAATTTGAGCACACAATGAATGCAAAACAGGGCACTGTCAGCCTCAGCTTGGCCACGATATCACAAAACTAATACAACAGCGCTTCCATTTCCAACTCGCAGACAATGACATGGAAAACACACTTCCCTCCCTCCTTTTTCTGAAAAGATCGTGGGATTGAATCCACTCACGACTCACAACCTCGATCCTCGGCCACTCGTCGGGCAACAATAAGACAGCGCTTCACTATCATCTATCCGATCTGTTCTCAGGCTGCTTCCAAGCTTATACCCATCCATATCTATATTATAAATATCTAGAAGAAGATGTTGTCCCGAGCTGTAGTGGGACGATCGCTGTTGCGACAGAGTCGTAGGTACTTGTCCGATGCAGCAGCTCCTCCTGCTGCCGTTCGTCCCGTGAGAAAGACAGTGTCACCTCAAGAACGCGAAGCGCTGCGACAAGCCCGCAAGGAACAGGCTGCTAAGGTCTTGCAACAACAGAGTGGCGATGCATCGGCTGGAGCAAGTTCTGCAGCATCGTCAGCGGTTCACTTGTCGTCCAAGCACTCCAGATGGGTCTGGTATATCAGCGTGGGAGTCCCCTCGGCACTGTTGGTTTGGGGATCCAACGATGAGAATAGCCCACCTGCCAAATTTGCAAAGATGATTGGATTGACGGCACTCGTTACCAGCTTTTCAGAGGACTTTGCCAAGCCATCTCATGACAAGCTATTGCCAGATTGGTCACAGGTATGTATTTATCCTTGTTGGGTATATACCCTTCTTCTTGTATTATTTAATTTGAGGATGTGTTTCTAATGTTCAATACCTCATCATTTGTTGTTGTTTTTTGTTTCCCAGATGCCAAATGTACCCCATGATATCCCAGTGCCGCCCACTCTAGTCCTTGATTTGGAAAACACATTGGTGAGCTCCACTTGGGATAGAAAGTATGGTTGGCGCCATGCAAAGCGTCCTGGAGTTGACAAGTTCTTGCATGATATGGCACAGTAAGTTCAGTCTTTATATTCATGCAACGTCCAAGGAATTGAGTGAGTCGAGTGCAGTAACTCTCACACTGTTTTGAACGAATTGAATTACAGATATTATGAAATTGTGCTGTATTCTCCAAGCATTGATGGGATTGCAGATCCAGTCGTCACGTCGCTGGACAAGGACGGCTGCATCATGCATCGTCTCTACAGAGATGCAACCTACTATCGCAACGGAATCCATGTCAAGGATCTCAGTCGCTTGAATCGAAATGTGAAACGGATGATTGTCATTGATGACGACCCAGCGGAGGTTTCATTGAATCCAGAAAACATGATCCGCGTCAAACCTTACACGGACCCCAATGACAGGACGGATAATACACTGGCACGAATTGCTCCCTTTCTCATTGAAATTGTACGAGAAGGATACGACGATTTTCCAGCATTGTTGGAACAGTATCGTGGAATGGACGCAGACGAGATTGCCGATGAACAAGAGAACCGAATTTCCCAGTTTCGACGTGATCGGCAACAACTATCGCAACGAGGCTTGGGAGGATTCGTCCGTGGAGGCTTAATGTCCAATCTACCGGAACCAGAAATGCAGCCATCCAATGACTATGGCGCCTATGGGAGCAGATCGCAACTCACTGCCAAGGACTTGGTCGGAGCTGCTCCACCCTCAATGGACGATAAAGGTGGATTTGTGGACTGGGTGAATCGTAGGGCCCAGGAGAAGGAGGAACAAAAGATGCTCAAATATGAAAAATGGAACGAGGTAATGCTCCGAAAACAAAAAGAAAAGAAAGAAGCCGAAGACAGAGCCCGACAATCGGCCTAGCTAGTAGACGGTTGAGGGCTAATCTGCCTGGATTCATTCATCATTCCTTGGTTCTAACTAAGGAATCTTAGTTTTACTGGTGGCAACTATACGTTGATAGGACAGCCTGCTACATGTAGTGTATTGTCTGATCTGTCTTGCCTTCGACTTGTACGGTACGGAGTAAATACGCAGCATCAGGAGCAACCTTCGTCGTCCATTCGCCGAAGCCAGCTAAATCATTGTCGCATAAATCCGCGAATTGATAAATCTTCTGGTCTGACGTCATTGCTCATTTTTCTTTCCTCCCACCCCTGCCGTAGCATGGTCGCTCGCAAAAACAAGCAACAACGCAGCCGAGGAAGGTCTTCGACAGAGAGATGATCGAGCCACATGCTTACCAGTGTTGATCTATCCTCACGGTATCGCTGAACCCGAAACACGCGAAAGCGTTCTTCGAGGCGTACAAATAATTCGACCATATCTGCAATGGTCCGAACCCAACAGCGCAAACCGATCATCCATCTCGTTTCCATGCCAATGATCCTCCTGGTATCGTCGCAATTGAAATCTGCAATTGGCATGATCCAACCAGCGTGCTACACGAGAACTGGCAAACAAGCAGTGCGCTCATTTACAGTGAACAACTTGTCAAGAACCTTGCAATCCTCCAGAGGATCAATTGGGAGTAGATGGATGTCAGCTTCTTCGAGCGCTGCTGAGGTAGAAGACGCCACCACCTCGATCAAACACAAATCAAGCATACCAGCTTTTCGCATATTCTACAATGACGTCTACGAAGTTCATTTGCCGAAAGGCCACAGATTTCCAATGGATAAATACCAACGAGTAAGGAAGCAGGTGCAAAAGGTTGTCAAGGAGCTACCTAAGGAGGAACAGGAAAAGGTAGACTGTGGTATGTTTTCTGAACAGGTGGGGGCTGACAGATACATTCTTTGAATTTGTGTTCATGGCCTAATGTAGAACTCCTTATGCGAACCACAGACTTTCATGTGTCCCCTCTTGCGACAGTTGATGAGCTTGTGACAACACACAGCTATGAATATGTGCAGAAGGTGCTGAGCGGGGATCTGACGGAACAGGAGTTACGGAACGTTGGCTTCCCATGGAACGAGGAAAATGTGAAGAGGTCCTTTTCAAGCGTTGGTGGCACAGTGGCAGCTGCCAAGTTTGTTTGCGAAGCAGCAGAACAAAGGAAAGACAACCCCTCTTCCATCCCACCTTGGGCGGCACACGTGGCAGGAGGTACTCATCACGCATTCCACGACCGGGGAGAAGGATTTTGCGTATTCTCAGACATAGCAGTTGCTGCGAATGTTGCACTACAAAGCTTCCCCAACATCGAACGTATCCTCATCCTGGATCTAGACGTTCATCAAGGCAATGGGAACGCTGTCTTGTTTCAAGGTCGCCCTGAGGTTGTAACTTTTTCAATGCAGTGCGTTGCAAACTACTTTTCTGAAAAGCAGCAGTCTGATCTGGACGTAGAGCTTCCACCAGACTGCACAGATCAGACTTACCTGATGACTCTGAGCCACTGGTTGAAGAGAATAAAGCGCGAAAGTGGACCGTACGACTTGGTATTCTTCCAAGCAGGAGTCGACATTCTGGCAGAAGATCGGCTTGGACGAATGTCAATATCCCAGAAAGGAGTGGAGACACGGAACAAGCTGGTGTTTGATTTTGCAATGGATTTGAATGTGCCGCTGGTAATCACCATGGGAGGTGGCTATCCGCGCACTGACGACTGGGCTCCAATTCTTCAAGCACATTCCAATGTGTACCTTCAGGCACGTCAGTACCTTGCTGATACAGGCGCTTCAAGGAAGCAGTAGTCCAATGTTGCTGTTAGCTAAGAGAAATTCAGAGTGCAGGCATGGCATGCTTAGGATCAATGACACCTACTGTAGATTTTCCGGCCAGGTACACACAGCTAGATTTGTTTACAAGACAAACAATCTCATCATTCAAGCACTGAAAAAGATGCTTCGGCCTCGTTAGTGTGAAGGTGCTGGTATGGTTGCTAGTGGTATGGTTGCTACTGGTTCAACAAAAATAGTACTGTACAAGCTGGCTTGGATCAACAACTAGAGGCATCTGAAGGAGTTGTAACTTCAGTGACTCTTTCCAACTGTAGTGGGCATGGAGTGGGCCCTGAACGACAAGGGGCCCAGAGGTGAACCAAGGGCACCAGTGCTACTGTAGTGACACTTGGAGAAGCACATGGTGTGGGACCAGGAGTGGGCCTAGAATTGTAGGTCAACGAATGTTTCCAGAGGTGGGGGCAGGGGAGGCTGAGTGCTTTTTGCTGGAGTGGGATCTGGCCACTGACTTGGAGTGGTTCCTGGTGTTGGTCCAGGTGTAGAACTAGGTGTTGATCCTGGAGTTCGTCTGGGAGTGGTATCTAGCGACGGAGACCATGAATTGGGCCTCGAATGGAGACCAGGGATAGGTCAGGATCCTTACCAGGCAGGAGCTCATGGCCTATGGATGATACACATATGGCGCTGTCTTTGAACACATCATCCAGAAAGAGGACGGTTTTAGTCCCCCATGTTGGAGTCCCGGACTGACTCAGCGACCGAAGTGGCTTTCGTGCTTTCGTTCATTTTGGAAGGCTCACCGCTTGCTGCAGTATTGGATTTCCATTGTCGAGGGTAGCAATTGGTGACAGGACATCTCTACAACCATGTTCCTGACATCCACACGCCAAGTAGCTTCTTTGGTGAACGGCAGCGTCTGTCGCAGTCTATCAGCACTGGCATCGTCTCCCCTGGTGGTCCCTGTCGAACTCGTTTCTGACACTTTATGACCAAACGGGTACATCGGGAAGAAGCACTTGAACAGAGCTATTGAAGAAGTTCTGAGCAACCCTCTTCCCGAAGCACCAAAGCCGCTTGCGTTTTCTGTGATTCGCGTGCCATTCTTTCTGGAGCCTCATTATGACGAAAATTTGCCATTCGTAACGAGCAACCGAGAACGGTTGGTTGAAAAATGGGGCGGAGTTGCTGGTTGGGAAGAACAGAAACGGAGACACGATCTGAAAGGACGCGGATTGGAAGCTGGTATCGAGCACTTCAATTTGGACAGACTGGCTGCCAATTCAATGGCCTCACACAGGTTGATACAATATCTCGGCAAGACGTTTGGACTGGCTGTCTCAGAAGCCATTTATGACAAACTGAACGAGTAAGTTGGTATACACCTCGTTGCATGTCACTCTTGACGGGATCAAGCCTCCTGAATGATTGAATCAATCCACTCATGACCCTGTTACCGGCAGGTATTATTTTGTGCAAGGTCACTCCCTCAATGACAGGCCTCAGTTGGCTAAGACTGTGTCGGAGGAGCTGACAAAACTACTTGCAGATAAGGCTCCATCTGAGAGCGAACTATTGACTTTCTTGAACGGAAACGAAGGGCGAAAAGAGATTGAAACTGCTCTTCAACAATTGCAAATGCTAGGTGTTCATGGTATACCCAAGTTCATAATTGGAGGAAATTTGGTTGTTGATGGTGCAGCAAGATCCGATGTCTTTGTCAGAGTTTTCCGTGAGATCGAGCGAGCTGGAGAAGTCGAAGCCCGCCCTATCTTTGGTGATATTCTTGGTATTCCTCATGACATTATCGAACAGGGAAGCCACCATCCTGCTGACATGGCTGCTTAGTAGACAACAATTAACAGACCTCATGCGTCAAGATTCCATGCAACCGATCACGCTGATCCAAGAGCTTTCTTTTCATCTGAATGAAAGTGCCGCACCGTCCTTTTCAGAATCGGTGCGGCGCTGGAAAAGAATGAAGACTGCGCTTGTTTCAGGCGAACTCGATTGAATGGAGCTTAGAATAGACACGGTCACTAATAGTATAGCAGCTGTTTGTCTTTAAATTATTGTGCGTTGTTGATCTAGCTGCTTGTTCGGGGTCCCCTTTCGTAGGTTGCTTTGCTGGTAAAACACCTCATTTACACGAACGGTATGTAAAACGAAACAGGAGAAAGGAGGTCAGAGTTGCGGCTGTGATGTGCTCATTGGCTTGCCGACATTGCATCTAATCCTTCGCTGACGCCTTCGTCCTCGAGACATCTCTGCAGATGAATCGCTCGAATCGAATCAACCCAACATACTTCTTTCTCGTTCACGTCATCCATTTTGCACTTGTGGCTTTCCAACAGCCGACAAGAGCAAGGTAGGATTCTCTCTGAGGAGGACGAAAGGAATCGACAAGTGGATCTCAGGGTTGAAAGAGTTCGTAGTCTGTGCACACTCAGTTGCGGTAGCCGTAGCTTGCAGCCACGGGACGAGCTGTGTGGCACTGTCGCTCCGATGGAGAGCGTCTGGGAAAAGCTGGACCATGACCTTGATGAGGTCTAACATTGCTTGTACAGGTTGATCCCAAGCACGCCTGTTCGCCGCCTTGACGTATGCTTCCACCATGTAATGCAGCGGCAATCGCCCATGCGTGTCTACAATAGACGCAGCAGTGTCGCTGGATAGTTCCATGGCAGTGCGTAAGCTTGTAAGGGTTTCCATGCGGAAGAGCCGAGCTGGCCTTCTTGCATCACTTTCGGGCGAACCTTCTGGAGGCCAATCAAGGTCGTGCCACTTGCGTGCAGCGGCATAGTGCAGTGGCAATCGCCCGTGGTCGTCTCGCAGATCCATTTCTTGTGAAAAGAGAGAGGCTACAATGCGGGCCACTGCTGGAAGACAACATGGACTGGCAAATGCCGTGTGGGCCAACACGTGTTCTCCACTAGGTTGGTTCTCTCCAACTTGACGTGATGCTTCCAACAAGGAAACGAGTTTCGTCCAAAAGAGACTGGCCACCGCCTCTCGACGGGTCCACACAACCTGTGTCCCAGCTTGCTCCCCTCTTGAAGCGATTTGAGCATGCCTCAGACGCACATGCTGTAATATTTCCACTGTCCGGGTAGCCCATCTCAACGAGTCTTCTTCACCCAAGACATCGAGGGGGATGTGCCGCATCCGGAGAAAGTCGACCGACGGATCTAGTCGACGAATGACCAAGAGGTCTGTTTCCAAGTCTCCTTGTTCAAAGGAAGTAAAGTCAGTGTAGACTGAAGTACTTGGATATTGGGTTTGGCGAGGAATATCCAGTGTGACGGTATCATCACTACCTCGTCGCCCGCCTTCTAGTGCCACTAAAGACGACACGAACCTCACCCAAAGCCAATGCGTCGGCATCATGCCACTATCATCTCGTGTCTTTACAACTATGGAACATCACACAAGCAAATAAACACAAAGTGAGTGAGATGATTTGGTTTGGTCGTTGCTTTGCGAGAACACACCAGTGTACGTACCACAAGGTGCCGCCTTTGCCAAGAGAGCGACAGACTGGGGCGGCTCACCACGCATGGTACAAAAGTGCAGAGGCATTTCTCCTTGTGTATTGCCTAACATGCACGCCTTGGAAGATGTGTGAGTTCTAGATTCTGCGTTCAAGAGAAGCTCCAACGTATGTGGGGATCGTCCGTGAAAGACGGCAGAGTGAATTGCTGTATACTGTCCTCTGTAGCCTGCAAACACACAGCATGCGGCATCTGGATAATGTTGAAGCATGCATGCCACCATTTCGTAGATTCTCCTTTCCACCCGTGCCGTGGTAGCGTCTTCAGATCCCAATAGGGGAGCGTATAGATTTGCCTTGAGAGCATAGACAATGGGCGGTTCCTCGTACTCTCCTCGGTCAGGGACCACAACTGCTTTGGCACAGCTCTTGACGAGCATTTCAAGTATCTGAATGAGACCATCGTCTGTAAGAATGTGCGACTGGAACCTCCTTCGAATGAGTATATGAAGAGGTGTGAATCCATCAATGTCTTGTAGTAAGGCAGCCCTGACCGTCTTTGTCCCCAGGGCTTCGTCGGCTTCCAACAAGGTACCAATTACATCTGCACCGACATGTTCACATACAATGGCTTCATGGAGTGGAGTGCCTCGTGAGTCGACAAAGTGACGAAGTTTATCCGGGCAAGCATTCAGAATCGCCTTGACACACTTGGCCGGGGCACCGAGCCGACAAGCCAGGGCTAACGGGGTCGGGTCTGTGGTGGGGTTGGCTTCTTCTGGGAACTTCTTAACCCGCTCGATAGCACCTTCCCACCGACGCTGGAAGACGAGGCGGCCAACGGTATCACCACCATCGTCATCTCCCGTCCTTTGACGCTTGGCGGCAGGCGCAGCAGAGTCCGCCATTCTAGCTAGATATATCTGTTCACACTGGACTGAGGATGAGGAGACTATCCGAACTTTGGGTTGCTAGTAGTAGTGTGATGAGTTTTCTCGCAGTTGATGTCAATCATGACACGACTATGATTTCCCTCTACTGCAACGTGTGGTGCTTGTGGTTGGTGGATGCTGGCTAGAAGCCCAAGGAATACCTTTCAGTAACTGCTTCTGCTTATTCTTGATTGCCTCTCCTACCGTCGTACTGAAGCCCCTTCCACGGCAATCGTTTCGACGCGTGTCTACTTTGTTTCCTTTTCCTATTACTTTCCAACACTCTCGTACTTGCTTCCATGGGGAGAGGTGGTGCATGGCAATGTGGCAATCCATTGCTTGGACGAAGTCGAAATAGAATTACAACTGCTGAAGTAGGGTGACGTAGGGGCAGTATCCTTAAGTCAAAGGGGCTATTGGTACAGCTAAATTTGTCAGGGCCACGTAGGAGCACCCCGACAAGCCGTTGAAGCTGGAGGAAACAGGTTTCCCGACAAGATGCAAGTCTCAGTCCTGACCAAAACAGGCGTCAGAGTACGATTGTTACCGTAGACTAGTAGAGCCACCGTTCCAGATACAACAACCACTTTAGAGTTCTGGTGAAGTCGCCCTAGCTAGCCACGCCCAATCACTTTCCAACTACGACGTACCCTTCAGAAAATTGCTCTCAGCAACCCAGCAACGATCCTTGACATTCCAGAAGCTGTCAAATTGCTTCCCAAGCCAGGTCTGGGTCAAAGCCGACTGATTTGTAGACTTTCAGCAAAGCGGTGCACGAGAGCGCTCCATGCCTTGAGTTGCACTTCCAGCAGGCTTCTCAATAAATTTATTCTTGAATCGCTTGCCCCGTAAAGAGAGACTACCGTACTATGCATTAGGCTAGTTCTACAAAATACCCCCGAAAACACATTCCTCGCGCAGAGAGAGTTGACCAATTCAACAGGGAAAATCTCGATAGCACTAGTGCCATCATCGGCAGTTACCGACGTCGCTACAAATGTGACCTGGCTAGCTATATCTACAGTGCTAACGACGTTTTGGATACACATGTGTAACCCGTGGTCTCCGCAACCTTTCACAAAAGGCGACACAACGTGACAACAGTTATCTGCACCCCCAGGAAGGCCCCTTCATGCATGGTATTTTTAAAGTCGCGTCGGATCCCTGAAAGTCGCGTGGAGAGTCGCATGCGACTCGCACGCGACTTTCATACGACTTTACATGCGACTTTCAGCGATCCGACGCGACTTTGTCTTGTTGTTTCTCGCAAATTGGCACGACTTTCAAAGTCGTTTGAAAAAGTCGCATACGACTTCTGTGCGACTAAACTGCGACTTTGCACGCGACTTTTATTGCTGTTAGAACGAATCCGGGACTAAAAGTCGTATGAAGAGGCCTTCCAGGAAGACAACTTTGGAATTAAGGTAGTTGCGGTAAAAGCTTTTTTCTACACAAAAATTAGAAGTAAAAGTAAACTTTAACCCTAAACTTACCTAATCTACCCAGCAAAAACTGTCTTCCTGTGTGCGCCGCCTTCCATATCAAACGGCAACACCTTGGTCAGCCAAAGTCCTTGGTCTCTGCTCTCAGCATCGCGTGCTGCCAGATCTGGGCTGGCGTGCTGAATGACCAAGTGCTTGAAATGGGCTCATAGCCTAGCTAGACTCAACAAGAGAGATAGGTTCCTCACCTCACAAGAGGCTTGGAACCTCCAGATACAGTTAGATAGGTTTAATTCGGCTATAAGACATGGTTGGTTCACTCATACGACGACTACAGCCTCCCGCCGTCGTCCTAGACGACACCAGCCCCTACCCCCTTAGTTGCACTCGAAGACGCAGCGCCATCGGACACGACCATGGCACAGTCGGCACCTAAGACCTACGGGGTTCTATTCAATGACCCAACCAACAACCCACTAGGAGCTGACTTCGACACAGCAGAAGTCCGCTCCATACGGCTCATGCTACAGTGGAGATCCACAGACAACCCCTCTACCAATGCTGAGCTGCATCAAGAAATGCTAGATGACTTTGCTGACCCCATTGGTGGAGTAGCAGTACTGATCACAGAAGCCAACAAACCTGGAGGAAGGCTCAAAGTTCTGCATGGCTTTATGCGTCACCCCGGTGAACCAGGAGCTGTTGCAGCACCAGAACGTCGCAAGACCTTCTGCTACGTCGATGAAGTTGAAGGAGTCGACATCCACACAGTTTCCTTCCTAGAGTCCCAGCTGGATCTCACGGCCCAAGTCATCACTTCTGCATCACCTCAACGGCACATGGAAGCACTACGAGCGGACCGACAAGCAGAACTACTGGGTCCGTACGATGCCGCCGACGCCAATACCCAGACAATAAGGGTCAGAAAGTCCATGTACATCCCATTCGAAATCACGGGCCTCCTTCTCGGGAAAGACTTCAGCGCACGAAAGTCCTTCGAAGTGGTCTATGCACATGCCCGGACCAACAACCGCGTTGGACACTATGAGCCCCTCCTCAATTTCCTCATGGTCGCGTCAACACTCGCCGTGGCCAATGCAACCGACTCATTGGTAGTACACGACAAGATAGGAGCGGACACACCGGTGCCAACACCAAAAGTGCACAGCCATCGGCGTGAGCACGTACTATACCGACAACTCACGGGCCTCAAGCCTTTCAGCGGACCACCCGGGGACCCAGCAATGCGTCAGATGGCGCAGGGAATACACGACCTAGTGGCTGAATCGAGACTAGCCCGAAACGACATCGACAAGCGGCGCGAAGAAGCTACCAAGCCAAAGGACGTCCGTGAACGCTTCAAGGACCGGATCACGGACCGACTACTGCTGCTCACCGGGGCCGCGGATGATGATGATCTCCCGGCCATCTACCATGAGCTCGCGGGTAAGTCGCAAGGAGTGTCAGAACGGATGCTCCTCCAACACGAGGTGGACACCATGGCTGGAAGCCTAGGCTTCAACGCCCCAATGATCTCTCCTCAACAAACGATCGCTTTCAAGAGTTGGAAGTTGCAAGGTGATGCCTTCCACGCCATTGGGACTGGCATCCTGCCTTTCTCCATCACCCCACCTGGTGCCATGTCGCCTGAAGGCCAACGACAACTAGCAGATGACACCATGAGAGCAGACCAGTATGATATGAGTGGGGACCCACTCAGCACCAGCATCACTGCCTCGGACGCTAGACAAATGAAGAATCCAAAGGGCTATGTCCCACAAGATTGGACCGAAGCTGCGTCTCAGCTCAAGTGCTACACACCCATCCTAGGAATGATATTTGGCCCAGACCACGCGAACGTCACAGCCTACAAGGAGTTCCTGCTGGAGTACGACCGACTGAGCCCACAGCTACATGCAGCACTCAACAATCAATATGGCATCAAGCTGGGCCCAGCTGTGCTCGTCCTACACGTGCAGCTCTCCTACAGAGCCTACTTTGTCAAACAGATGGCGGTTCGAACGACCACCAGCCTGAGCGGCCCAGACCTAGCGGCTGGACTCGCGGCATTCGAAACCCACAACAACCTCAACTGGGCTCCATCGGTGGACAACATTCCCGCTCTCGCTCGGCTAAGGGCGAACGCTGGTGGCACAGCCCCGGCAGCTCCTCGCAATCCACGAGCAGGTAACAACCACAACAACAACAACAACAACAACAACGACGACGACCAAGATCCCAACCGACGTCAGGTGGTCCGAAATCCAAATCGGGACCAACGTTACACTGGAAATACACCCATGGCCAACAACATTCGCACACGTCGCGTCCGTGACGCAATTGCGCTTGCCGGAGACAATCCGCCCCAAGTCCAACGCAACGGCGGACCTGTGGACTGTTGTGCATCATGGCACATCACCGGAAGATGCTACACCACGTGCCCTAGAGCGGCAGATCACGTAGCCAACACCCCTGAAGAGACCAATAATCTTCATGCATGGTGCCTCAGAGCTTATGCCTGAGAAGACGGCAGACAACCGGTCACGCAGCATCGTGTACCGATTGTCGAGCCAGTGACACGCATGAAGGTGTCGCCAAGAGTAGTCCCCCTTAGCTTGAATCATAGTAGCCCCGTTAACGAACACACTACTAGTAGTCAACTAGGTGAGTCCCCACTCGTCGCGTCCGCTAAGTCAGACATCGTAGAGCCCAAGTCCACTGCGAGCACTGTCCAGCCCCCTTCAAACGTGTTGCAGGAACATGACACGAACCAGACGACACCAACCGAGGAGCCGTCGGCAACAACACGATGGCCACCCGAGGCTGTTCACGCACTCGAGCGGACAACGACATCTGAAAGGAACCCTACACGAAGCGACCAACCTTCCAACAATGATACGACCACATCAACCACGACACCGACCATGCCGGTGCCGCATGTGGACAGCACAACACCGAGACAGCGGTCCGAGACCGACACGAAACTGGCCAACAAAACCGACGCAACGATCGGGTCAGCCACCACCACAACACACTCTGATGCACCAGACGAACTCGATCGGCTGGTAGCACAGGCCACCGAACGCTACAAACGAGCAGCAGACTGGAATTCCTTCGTGCGCGAATCCAGAGACCCAGTTAGCGACTTCCAAGCCAATGTAAACAATATACCCCACCCAGCACACGAACTGCTGGAAACGTTTCGAACCGAGGGGGCTCCAGTGCACATGACAACACCACCGTGGTCAGAAGCCAGAATACTGGAAGCTCTAGAGCGAGGACCACACAAATCCGCGAAAGAGCACGTGGAGTTCCTTCGCGAAGAGTTTGTCGGTATGATGAATAAAGGGCACTGGACACTACTACCGTACAGTGCCGTGAAAGGAAACATGCCGGACTTGCGACTGAGCCCTCTCGGCGTGGTTCCACAACGAGAGAGACGACCACGAACAATATGCGACTACACCTACTTTGGTGTTAACGAAGAAACCGACAACACCGCTCCTCCCGAAGCCATGCAGTTTGGAAAGGCCCTGCAGAGGGTCATGCAGAAGGTCCACCATGCAGACCCGAAGCACGGTCCAATGTACTTGTCCAAGATCGATATAGCCGATGGCTTCTACCGTGTGTGGATAAAATCCAGTGACATCCCCAAGCTAGGGATGCTTTTCCCCACTCGGCCTGGAGAAGAACCGATGGTGGCATTCCCATTGGTCCTCCCCATGGGTTGGAAGGAATCGCCACCCAATTTCAGTGCCGCCACCGAAACGGTGGCCGACCTAGCCAACAACAACATACTCGATCGCAATCACCAGCCAGGCCCTCATCGGCTCGAGGTTGTTTCGGAAACACCACCAGCCGACGAGGAGCCGTGCCAGGACTCCACAACAACCAACCAATATGAACACGGAAGAGATGCACCAACAGCTGACGCCTATCCGCGGAGCAGGTCCAAAAAGCCCATCCACTACTGGGACATCTACGTGGACGACTTCATTGGTCTGGCTCAAGGAAGCAAATGGAAACGGCGCAGAACAAAACGCATTCTGTTACACGCCCTAGACAGTGTCCTGCGGCGTCTCAGTCCGCAAGACACAGCCCATCGGCAAGAACCAGCGTCGGTCAAGAAATTGAAGAAAGGAGACGCATGCTGGACCACAAGAAAATTGGTATTAGGATGGATTATCGACACCATCCGAAAGACGATTGAACTGCCACCACACAGGAAGGAACGACTGCTGGAAATCCTCAACAGCATCGAACCCACACAGAGGAGGGTGGCTACTCGACAATGGCACAAGATCCTCGGGGAACTTCGATCCATGGTTATAGCCATTCCAGGCGCACGTGGCCTCTTCTGCACACTCCAAGAGGCCTTCAGACACGAAGAACCCACAGGTCACCGGTTGCGTTTGACGCAACAAGTCCACGACTTCATCACGGACTTCAAATGGCTAGCCAACAGCATCAACAGCCGACCCACCAGACTGGCTGAGATCGTTCCCAACAGCAACCCATCCACCAGAGGCGCCTGTGATGCCTCGGGAAAGGGCATGGGAGGAGTCCACTTTGTTCCAACAACAAACGGCAAGGTCCAACACATCCTGTGGCGAGCCAAGTTCAACAGCAAGGTCACGAAGCAGCTGGCCTCGTTCAACAATCCACACGGCGCCATCACAAACAGCGACCTAGAACTAGCCGGGTCCGTAGCCCACGTGGATGTGCTGGCACAGGCATGCGACATCCGTGAGCACACCATCCACAACAGCTATGACAACACACCAAAGGTGTTCTGGCAACGGAAGGGATCAACCACCACTACAGGACCGGCTGCATACCTTCTACGTCTCCAGTCCCTCCACCAGAGACACCACCGTTATCTCCCGCTGCACGACTACATCCCAGGCAGGGCCAACGTCATGGCTGACATTTGCTCGCGAGCTTGGGAGCTAGATGACAACCAACTACTCACTCTGTTCAACTCCCGTTTTCCCCAGAGAGTACCTTGGCAGATATGCCGACTGCGCAATCAGATGCGTTCAGGGCTGATCTCGGCCTTGTTCAAGAGGCGATCCGATCCGGAGTCACTCTTAAACGTGCCAGAGCCATGGATCGACAAATGCACTACGCTAAAAGCTAGTGTAAAGATCTTTCGAGTGTTTTGAGTTTGAGAGAATGAAAGTTATGAGAAGAGGATTAGAAAGCTATGAAAACTAATCAACGAGAGAGATCCAAACCAAAGGATCGTAGATCTGAACTCGCGGGAGACTGTAGAGTGTTGATAGAGTAGGTTGCGGTAGCAATCCTACTCACTCCACAATCAAAAACGGAACGCGTGAAGATTCGTCTAGCATTTATCTAGTAGCGTGGAAGTACTCCAGCTGGCTAAATATCTAGAGCGATGTTTCATCATCAACCTAGTATGACTAGAGCGGTCATTGAAACCCTGTCTAAAATGACTATTCAGAGAGAGACTAAGTCATGAGTCGAAACTACAAACCCTATCTAGGATCGAGTCGCGAATAAGGCTAAGGCGTGTATTGCATTCGCCCCTTGACAAGGGTCACGGAAGGCACGACATCAGTCGGAAAGAGAACATATGATTAAGTGCGGGCACTCTCAGATTGGATGTAGACATTGTGCGTCGCACGATGGCAACCTACAAGGGGATCAGGCCTTGTATGGGTGTAATACCTATATTCCAAGTCTGGTAGACTGTGCCGCTATTGCGGTAGATGTCGAGCGTACAGTGCCATTGTTTTTGCTCGGTCTGTGTGGTAAAGACCTTTGTGCGTGGGCTACCGTACGAACGGTTCTGATACTGAGAATCATCATAGTATCGTGTGACATGGTGTTGATGGGGGACACGTGCCGTGTTCCTCTATCGGTGTTTTTCTGGTAAGTCGTTGGCGACGTTCCTTAATGTATTTCCGGTTTGCTTTGAAACGGATGTGGTGAGTCTTGTCACGATTGCGCGCGTGAACTTGCGACGAAGTCCATGTCATCCCGGAGAGTTTCTCGACCTCTCGCGGGACTCACGTTCTCTGTCCATGACGACCGCGACTGGTCATGGATACTGGGTAACCACGTCTGTTTCAGAACGATGGTTACTCCGTCTGCTGTCTGGAGCAGCCCTTGGTAGTTCATTGGTCCAATGAATCTACGAAGTTCTTTCCTGTTGGGTGGAAGAGCGATAGCTGGATCGCATCTATTATCTTTTTGGTTAAGGGTTGGCTTCCTTCTCGAGAAGTCCAATTGTCTAGATACTCAGTTCTTCCTTATCGAGGAAGGCCTTGGTAGTGTGATTTCAATCCCGACTTCGACTTCTTGAAGTCTTTGAAAAGGTCATCTACTATTCAACGCGATCTGCGAGATCGACGTCCGTTAGGATGAGTTGATCATCAATGTATGCACGGACATTTTCTAAGTCATGCAGCGTGTTTTCATCTTCTTTTGAAGGTGTCGGGACTATTACATAGGCCCATTGGCAACCTCTGGTACTCGTGCTTTCCCTTCGGGAGTGCACTGGCATAGTGTTGCTTCGAGTGATGTGACAGCTCGATGTGGTAGTGTCCCGTGTTCAGGTCTAGACTAGGCGCACTTGAATCCTCTGGGTTCAAGGCATGTCCTGTATTTTGGATAGGATAAGGCGTTGATAAAGATGGTAAAGGTTTGAACTAATTAAATTAATGAGCACTGGCTGTAGTGGACCCAATCTGGGGATAGGTTATTACCCCCAGATCAACACACCCTTGCACTACTGCTACAGTGTGCGTTAATTTTCAGCTTGCAGGTTTTCCTGCTTTTCGTCGTCGATCGTTCGTTTCGAGAGGATCGTTTGAACATGGTGTTGTTGCTTTATATCGTTTTGGTTGTTGTATCAGCGCTTTATCCAGCTATCAACTGTTACTCTTGTACCCCTGCAGGCATCCGCTTGTAGATCTGGGCTTCGCTCGAGAAGCACCCTTGGTTGTCAGGCATTCATAACTCTGGACTGATCTGATTGTGTTGTGGGGCGACGTTGGAGGTGTGCTCGTTTGTAGGGTCTTCTTCTGCTGCATCCACCCTTGGAGATGGCGCAGGAGAAGGACCGGAGTGAGGAATCACCCCCAACTCCTCCGTGAGTTGGTGGCGGTCCCAGCTTGGACCCAATCGGCTCAATTGCCTCAGCATGGCGAGTGCCTTGTTGCCTTATCAATCCCCACCGACCGGAGCTAAGACCTTACGATGGCATGGCTTACATCGCCATTGCCAAAGGAATAATTAATTAGTTTCTGTTGATAAAGATGGTAAAGGTTTGAACTAATTAAATTAATGAGCACTGGCTGTAGTGGACCCAATCTGGGGATAGGTTATTACCCCCAGATCAACAAAGGCTTCCGCTTGATCCTTTTGTTCGGTTCCTGGAAATCAGAGATGAATCGTACCGATCCCTCTTTCTTGGGAATGATAAAAGTTGGTGCCGCCCCTCGGAACGATTCACCTCTTGAGTACTCCTGCCTCGCAGAGACGTTCAACTCCTTTTTAAGAGTGTTTTGGTATGGACCCGTGGAGTAGGTGAGCCCTAGTATAAGGATTAGCGTCGGGACGAAGTTCTACCTCGTAGTCGTCCATTCGCACTCTCCCAAAGTATCCTCGACTGGTCGAAGCACTTGGTTGAAAAGGCATGAGGCAGTTCTTGCTCTTCCTTATTTAACGCGGTTTCGACTCTGGCACATCTGCTTAAGTCTATTTGTTCGTATGTTGTATCAAGAATCTTCTTGAACTTCTGCATGTCGCTAACAGCTGCAGGATCGGGAATGGAGAAGTTCTCTTTTTATTGTCATTGCCATCTTTCGTCAGAGGAAAAATGCGCGGTCCACCCCATGAATGGTAGTGAAATCAAACTTGATTCTTAGGTCGCAAAGAGTGTCATGACCATGATCACGTCTTGCGCCCCCAAGTTCTTGGTGACGTGTAAATTCCATCCCGATAATTACTATCATCGTGGAACTCAGGAATCACGAGTGTCCCTTACACTTCGTGCGTGGTTTATTCCTTCATAGGAGGACAGTCCATTAATGTTTGGACGCCCCCATGATTCTTCATGAGTAAATTCTTAGCATGCAGTTTGAGTAATTAAAGTTCCGGATGCTCCTGTATCCAGGTAAGCAACGAGATGTGAAACGGGTTCGTTTCCCTTTCCTCTGTCTTGTTAAATCTAACATAGACGATAAGTTTCGAGGTCTCTTGGATCTGCGACGTTGATGATTGATTGGCCATGGATGAAGCTAACGATGCCGAACAGATCGGTCAGCGTCTATTTGAGTAGTTGCTAGGCAATTATATCTAATTTTCCGTTAGACTTCGTTCGTTGCAAACAAATCTTGTTTACTATTTAGTGAGATATCTTCATCACTGGGTATGAGAAATCGGAACTATAGTTCACGTTGAATCATCATCCCTGCCTAATCCTCAGACGAGATCTCTCGATCCGAAATGATTTGAGTCGAATTCGCAAGCGCCTGTTCAACATCAGCCATCTTCTTGTCCATCATTGATGGATCCAACAGAGAGTCGTCCTCGTTGTCGGAGTTGTCAGACTTGGCGCTTGGCAACATGGTTGCATTCGCTTTTCTTCCTTGCGATCAGCTTTGACACGCAGCGTTGGAAACCTTCTTCATGAGGACTGAGAGTTCCTTCTTGGTGTAGGTCTTGGCGGTCGTCGGACTTGGGTTTCCAAGTCTTGTTCTTGTGTGTACGCTGGCTTGTTATCGGTCAGGACGAGGGACTGAGACCTGGCCTTGAGCTTCTTCAAAGTCATGCATGTCAGCAGTGTTGTGAGTGCTGGACTGGTGGTAGTCCAAACCATTTTTCTTCGCTCTTCGAAGATGGTCGTTGTTGCGATTTAGACTTGTTACTTCTTCTGTTGTTCTTCTCTCGATCAGCGCTTGCTTGGCATCACCGCCCTTGTCAAAGCTTCGGAGGATTCCATGCGTTCGCAGAATCCCATGGTTTCTCCGATAAGAGCTGAGAAAGGATCAGAAGTCGTGTTGTCGCATCATTCTTATTCACGAGCGTGGAATTCCATGACAAACAGATGTCAATGACTTCGTCGTGGTTCAACGTTTGGTTGAGTCCAAAAGTGGTAGACGAGAGAAGTTCATCGGTGTTTCATCCCGACTGAAGGTCTGGTTGACATATAGCCCGAGTATAGCACATATCAGACAGGCCTTACGCATCTTGCGGCGCATGAAGCGTTTTCTGCTTTTCAGG
>CAICTM010001150.1:0-35703 GCA_903772945.1 Seminavis robusta | reverse complement strand
GTGTGGCGCCTCAGGGAGGTGTCGACTCGCAGTATTTGATCAAACTCCAGAATCAATTGGCCAAGGCCGTCAAGAAAATGGAAGGCACCACGGCCAAAATGACGCAGATTGAAAATTCGTGCGATCAAGTGGTCAATTCGCTGCGATCGGAAATTGCCGATATCGTCGAAGATCGTTGTCGCACCGAATTGGAGCTCCGCAAACAATTGGAGGTGCTCAAGGAAAAAACCCGCGAGTTGCAGGCCGAATACGACGAACGAATCAAGGAGAATCAAAAGACGCTCGAGTCGCTCAAAACCAAGGCCGAAGCCGTGGTGCCGTTGGAAGAATTGGAGGCCGAAATGGACGAAACCTATGCTCGTTTGTATGAATTGAAGCGAATTCACGAAACTCAGGCGACCACGTTGGAGCAGTTGGATACCAATCTCAAGGCGCGACGACAACCGATTTAGACGGCACGGCGAGTTATGAAAAGTCAGCAGTGAGATCGTTTTAATACGTGTCATGGCAACGCAAAGGATATATTACGGATGCAGACGCCATGCTATGATACCAGGATCAGAGGCGCTCACTGCTGTGGCGGAAATGGCGATCGTAGAGCCATGGTTTTTGTGATCGATGGGGAAGCAACCACCAATTTGCTTACAAACCAACTAACAATTTTCTTAGTTAGTTAGATGTACATGTTTTCGTGCGGATCTTAAATCAAAAAGACTCACTCCATCTATAGAACGCTGTTTCTAGCTATTGATATACAGGGAAGGCCCCGTGTGTCTATGTCACCCCTTGCCAGTTTCACTGCAAGTGAAGAAGTGGAAGGAGAGTCTGATACAGGAGAAAGGCAGGCGGAGGAAAAGTTGGACACTGCTGATGATGAGGAAATTGACAATTAGGTAGATCACAGCTTTTTTATTTAAGTTTAGGCATGCATGTCATCACATGGACTTCTTGCAAGCCACTTGACAAAAGCTGGCAAATTGACTTGGTTGTGCACACACTCTTTACAGCCATTGGCTCCGTTTGTAGATTAGAGGTGTGTTGTCTGTAGCCCAACCACCTGCCAGAGGAAACATCATCAGAAGGGCTAGCTAGAGAGTATCAACAGCTAGATAATTATCGAAGAAGGGAACTGAACTGCAGATGTATCTCTCCAGCAACTCGATACACTAGTCTTCAAGGGTGGTTTCGTCGAGTTAACAAAAAAAAACGGAGAAGAATGTGGCTGGTAGTGGTTGACCAACATGATTGGAACACAGGTCCTTGAGATATTAGTGTCCTTCGTCAAGAAACCCAGGGCAGCCATTGTCACGCAGCCACTGGATCACGTCGCTTTGGTCATACCTGCAGGCAGCATGATATGTCGCAAAACTCCACGGACAACGATTTTCACGTGCCCACTTTAAAATTTCCAAATGGCCACCTACAACAGCATGCCAGCATGTCATCTCATCCCAAGTACAACCATTTGCACGAGCCCACTTCAGAACTTCCAAATGTCCACCTGCAGCAGCTTCAGCGCATGTCTCTGCATTCCATGGACAACCATTTTCACCAACCAACTTCAAAAGTTCCAAATGTCCACCTGCAGCAGCTTTCTAAAGTGCACGTCTCTGCATTCCATGGACAACCATTTGCACGAGCCCACTTTAAAATCTCCAAATGTCCATCTTTGAGCAGCTTGAGTACATGTCCACTTATCCCAAGGACAGCCATTCTCTCTTAACCATTGGAGCATTTCCAAATGTCCATTCTTAGCAGCATGCCAGCATGTCGTCTCATCCCATGCGAATCGTTGTTGTTGTGCCCATTTCATGACAGTCAGATTTCCAACTGTAGCAATTGCATTACAAACATCACAATGGTCAGGTTTTTTGTTGCTGGACTTGTCCTTTAGCCAGTACTCTGCACGTGGCTGGTTACAGAATGTTTTACTGCAAAGAGTGTCGGTGCTTTCTGCAGAGCGACTGGGACAATACGTTCCAGGGCGATCTTTTACTGTTGCTGGATTTTTCTTGAGCTCAACTTTGCAGTACTCTTTGTACAGTTTATTCATCTTCTTTTTGACAGCTGCTATAAAAGCGTACTGTCCAACACCAACAAATGGGAGAATGCCATGGATCAAAAGATCACCACCGTCAGCCAACAGAAGAGAATCAAAGGGAGGAGACATTTTCTGTTTCTTATTGGGTTCGACACTGCTATTGTTGGCAGCGGCACCAGTACTAGCACCAGTACTGGTACCAATATGAGTAGCAATGCTATCAAAAGACATGCTCAACAATCAGATTGGCTGTACGCTTCGGTGGCTAATAGCTATCTTGGCTATGGTCGCCAATGCTCCTGTGGCAAGCAAGGGTTCGGAAACTTCGGAAGCAAAAACTAAAAGGAAGAAAGAAGCGTGACTCGTGTTAGCCCTAGCCCTACTTTCAGAAAATCTGGTTTAACGCTTGCCAAAATTACTTAAAAGGCGAATGTAGCCACAGTAGATTATTTAGGATTGACGGTTTGATGGCGCGCACGAAAATGACCTCCATTCCCTGACCAGTTCATTGCCATTTGCCATTCTCATCACAAACAGTCAAACCACCATCAGCTTCCCCATCCGAGCTCACGAAAAGCTGAGCTGTTGCTTCCGAACAGCAACACCATCCAAGGAAACGGCAACACAACATTGTATTGTCTTTCATCACCATGATGATGACTCCTCGAGCTGCCTCTGCTGAAATGGCGTCTGTTGCCAAGCCGGAAATGGCATTCACTCCGCAAAGAAAACCTCTACAGCTGCACTCCTTACCCAACAGCAAGGCAGGCACTCCCAGTGGTATCAGTCACAAGGCCACCGATGAGACTCTGTCGACGACCAATTGCGATGATAGTTTGACGGCATCCGTCAACATGTCGGCCACACGGTTGTACGCTCCACCCGTGTTTGCAGTCAATGTAGACAAGAGAAATGTCCGGCAGCGACTGCGAGACCAAGAAGCCAAGATTGCCGCTTTGTTGCAAACGTCCAAGTCCAGTACATCACCCACAGCATCAGTTTCAGCAGGAACCGAAACGTCGTCTCCCCACGCAGGTGCCTCGGACGAAATTCTCTTAAAGCTGGTCCAAGCGCTGGAACAAGATCTCAAAAAGGTAGAAGGGGAAAAGAATGAATTGAAAGAACAACTTGCACAAGTGGAAAAGCAAAAAGCCACCATTGACGAAGATGAGGACATTGATTCCATGAAAGACGTGGAAGTAGTAGCGTCCTTGAAAGAAGTAGAAGTCGTTGCTGCGCAAGACGATGACACGACAACAGTTACTGCTCTCAAAGACGAAATGGCACGGCTCAAACTGGAATTGCGTCGAAAGACACACGAATCCTTGCTGTTGCAGGATCGATGGGAGAACACCTTGCAGCGCATGGTACAATACCAGATTGATTTGGAAACGCACGATGTGCATTACACTGATTATGCCACGCGACAATTCCAGTTGGGGAATGAAGCCCTCCAAGAAATCAAGGAGATGACCAAGAAAGATCAACCTCCGGAGACGAGACAACTGGGAAAACAGGCCAAACACATGATGTCGACATTGCTCAAAGATCTGGAAGTCATGGGAGAACGCTACCAAGAATCTCGAGTCAATCAAGAAGTGCAGTTGGCTCATTGGAAACAGAAACAACTGGAGTGGCAACACAAGGCCGAAGTGCTGGAAGAAACTCTGCAAGAATACAACATTGAGATACCTGAAAATGTCGCTTCCATTACGGCTCCTTCCATGTCGGGTCCTTTAATGAAGTTCCACGAAAAACTACGCCTGCAACAAACGGCTGCGATGCAATCTCATGATGATTTGTACGCCCAATCCCAAGCGGCTAAACAGGAAGCCGAAGCCGCGCAATTGGAACGCAGCGTCTTGCAAGAAGAAGTCAAGCGATTGCAACAGACAGTCACACAGCTGCAATCTTTGACACGGCAACAACAAGACACATTGCAAGAAGCCGCTGCAGCCGCCGCGGCAGCCGTATCGGCAGCAGCGGCGGATTCGAAGAAGAAAAAGAACTGGAATCCGTTTGGCAAAAAGAAAAAGCAGGACAAACCACCGCCGCCTCCGGTCGTCATTCCACCGCCTTTGGTCAACCTCACAGCTTCCTTGGCACCCATGCAAGGAGAATCGACCCGCTTTGAAGAGTTGCAAGGACAAGTCCAGAGTCAGTCGGAAGCATTCAAACAGCTGCATGAGGCGTTCCAGAAACAAGCGAAACAGAACGCTCAATTGCAACAGACCATAACAGACTTGAGAATGGAACAGCACGCGGCAGCAGCCAAGGAAGAAAATCGTGCCCTCAACGATCTTCAAGCCCTGTTTGATGACCTGCAACTCCAGCGACGCAAGGAGCAGATGGCAGCAGAAGCCGAACTCGAACAAATTCGGTCGCAGCTGGGCACCTTGAACAAACCAAATATCTGAGCTAGGTTTGGTTCGTACGGCCGTGAATGGCGGGGGCTGGTCATCGGGTAGAGGTTGCCTGTGGCCTGTTATGCAGCCTTCCCTCGGAGAGGCTGTTTGGCTTTATGGACGGTTGACCGAATGATTTGTGTCTATGTTTTTGAAGAATGGTCGGTCAATCGTAGCCAAAAAGAAAGCCCATCAATACATCTATTTTGTGGGTGGGATAAATCCTACATGTTGTAACTTGACAACTTTTGTATTTCTTTGTCCCCACAATACTGGCTAGAAAGGCTGAAAAGCATCGTAGTGTCGATGTCGTCTACCATGGTGCTGTGAAGCGATGCTGTGAAACGATACCGGACCTGGCACTATTTTAGCTCGCTTCCTCTAGACATCGGAGCCGACCCGGGCTACGGGGTGATTGTGTGTTAACGGTCCTTGCCGGTTCCGTAAAGCTTGCCAACATGGGATCCCAATTGCTACTCGTTGATGGCCGTCAAAGCCCTCAACTTCTGACCGTATTGCATGGTCTGCAACTCGCTACCGTAGGATGCAAGTTTCAAACTCTGTGCGATGAAACAATAAAATGCGAAGGTACTAGCTGGGATTTTTTAACTGCCAATAGCTACAACGTACCGGTACGGTGGAGTGAAAGAGAGTGGACGATTTCGCTATTTATTTTATCAACGGAAACAGGGCGATTTGACCCATACCGGTACCATGTAGGCTAGGACGGACTACATGTAGTTTACATCATCCAGTTGCTTATTGTCGACACTCAAAAGCCGCTGGTTGAGAATGAAAATGAGAAAATGGCGGATATCTCAAGCAGATGCATGTATTCCGAGTGCTTTAAAAAGAAGATTGTGGGAGTGAGGTTGAGAAAGTGAATCTAATTGTTCTCCATAGATTCGAAGCGAATATTTGCGAATTGATTACTGGCTGTCAGTAGACTCATCTTCCGTGGCTTCATTGGCACCGTTGTCCCCGGCCGGTGGTTTGTCGTCGCCATCTACATCGATGCCCTTTTCGAGTTTTTCAATTTTCTCCTTCTGGGCTTCGACCTCCTTTTGCAGCCTTGCTATTTCATCATTTCGCTCCTTCAATTCCTTCTTCAACAGTTCCTTTTCTTCCTCCTCCTCTTCATCAACTTCGGAATCACTATCGCTGTCGCTTTCGTGATCTTCTAGTTTTTCCTCCAAATCCACTATTTGCTCTTGGAGTTTTTCCAATTTTTGTTTCATATTCTCCTCAACGTCTCTCCGAGAATTGTCCGTCATGACGAGTTCGTTCATGCATTGCAGTTCGATATTTGTCTTTTCGTCTATGGTTCGATTGACGGCGTCCTTGAGGGACTTGATTAATTCGTCGCAGGTTGCCTTGACGAGTTCCGTTTGGTTCTCCATGATTCCCATGGAGTGCATGCATTTACAGAGCTGTGCTTGCATTCTCATCACGTAGGAACTGTCCGTGGCGTCGGTAACTTTGGCGGCGCCCTTCTTGATGACTTCGGCATAGAGCTGCAAGGAGTCCCCTTGTTGCTTTTTGAGGTCTTCTTGCAGGCGTCCCAATGCGCGTTCACCAATCTCTCGGTCCTCCATGAGTCTTGTCAACTCTTCCATGTGTTGTATTTCCGACTCTTCGCGACGCTTTTTTATATCCACCAGTTCTACTTGGAATCTCGCCATCTTCTCGTGTTGCTCCTCCATCTTGTTCTTGATCGAGGCAATCCTTCGATCGCGATCGTGGATCATCTGGTTCAACAGCTCCTTCTCCATCGTGGTGGTGAATTATTGACTTTTTGAGAAAGAGGGGATGTGACACTGGTGGTGTAAAGTTCGTTACTCCTTCCAGAGTACAGACTAGACTAGGTGCTACGGGTAGATAGACGACAACGTGGCCAGGGGGTTGTTTGGTTGAACTTGTAAAAGGATGGGTTGCGGTGCTCCTTTACACTTGTTTGTTTCGCTGCACCAAGAGGACGACGAATGAGGGATCATTGCCCAGTCCACCACGCTCCTTCAATGTGGTGAGGTGCTTGCGTGGGTTACTGCGATGTTAAAGCTTTGAGTTACGCCACCGGCCGAGGCAATCACTCCCACTTTGTCTTCGAAATTTCAAGGGAGGCCGCCTTCGCGTTGGTGCATCTCGCAAAAGGGGGTGACTGGTACCGGGCTCATTAATTTTGCGTATGCGTATGCGTTTGCGCGACTATGCACTAGTAGTACAAAACATGCAAACTTTCACTATGACCAAAATTGTATTAAACTTAAACCAGCTAAAGAGTTATTACTAAATGATATAGTTACTTTGACTCCTTGGTAGACTTCTTTGTGGATGTTGTGTTAATTTCACCAATAACTTGTAACATATATAAATGCTGATGTTGTAGCCATCTTCGATACGCTTCCGCATTTTGCGGTACTGGTGGTAAACCTCGATTATCATCCCTCTGTCTTCTCTGATCGTCTGACATTATTGTACCTATGAGCAAAAATGAGCACAGCAAACAATGATCTCCTTGTATTTACAGACAGAGTAGTGTGTGATTGCAACCACTGCTGATACAGAGAGACCCTTCAGGAGGCCCTAACTGGCTTTAGCACCTGGATTTATCTACAGCCGCTTTTAAAAGCTAAGCAATGCAGTTGTATTGGAAACTGAGTGAAACTGTTGTTGCTGCAGGAGACATGTTGCCATTCAGTTGGTCAATGCATTGAAACCTTCACCACGATTTGCTAAAATGCAAGGTAAAGTGTACCGTTAAATAAAAACATACTACCACGATTTTCTATCCTGCAAGGTAAAGTGTGCCGTTAAATACAAACACACTACCACAACCAGCTTACCAGAGAAATGCACTGCGCCTTTAAATAAACACACTTGAACACACCAATTTACCTGTTGCAAAGAATCTGCCACTTTTAAAAATAAACACACCAAAACATACCAAGGAACACACCAAGGTACACACCAAGGTACACACCAAATTCGCAACAACCACTGGTACCAGTATCTGGTAGTGGTACTACTCTACTAACAAGTACTATTAATAGTCCACTTCGGATTATTCGTCCTTCTCCACGTGCATTACCATACTGGTACTCGCTAGCTAGAGTTACTAAAGAACAGCTGACAGTGGTTTGATTTTCTTTACGCTGAGACGGTAGGTTTGCGTGGCTAAACATACAAGCAACGTCCTATAGAACCAACACAGCAAGATCTGATCAATAGAATTCTGGAGGGACCACCATGTACAAAGACAGGTAGAGTCTTCTGGGGTTGTCGAATGGTGGAGCCAGATGGCAGGCCATTCAATCAGTGTCCTCGTTGTACTAAGAACGGTTAATACCTGCTCTTTTTGTTCCTAAAATTGCTTTCAAAAGGCTTGGCCAGAACACAAAAAGTGGCATCAAGAGGTTGCACAGAGCTTTGAGAATGATGCTGCTGATTGGCTATTGTCTGGAATGGTGGAACCCCTTGATAGGGAAGAGAAATCTGAGTACATTGATCTCGTTTCTACAGCAGATCGGAGAGTTTTGGCAGGTGACATCAAAGGTGCGAAGAAAGACCTTCAAAAAGCAATCAAACTAGAACCAAGGAAACCAGTCGCCTTTCGTAGACTTGGTTTGTGCTTTGAAGTATCAGGACAAAAAAATGAAGGTCTTTCATGTTATTGGGAAACAGAAGGATGGCATGGAGAATTCTGTCAGCTCTTCTTGTCGTAAGTTGCTGCACTGATTTGGAAGTCGCCAAATCCATTAATCAGGACATCCATCTGGACATGATGAAATGGGCACTTGGCATGCTTGCTATCACAATTGAATATGTTTTTGAGGATCTGAAGCTTCAGAAACCAAATTGGTGGTACCATAATGGGGTGCTGAAGCGAATCACAAATGTCCTACTCAATTTTTTCAGGGCCAACAGCACAAGCAAAAAGACAATATATCAGGCGTCTTTCATAAGAGCTTGTGCCCTGTTTGGTTTGATTTCCAAAGGTGAATATTGGATTTATTGGGCTCATTGTGATGAGTTCATCAACAGTTTGTCCGTGGAGTGCACAGCTACAGAGATGAAGGAAGCCAATACACTCTTCAAAGTGGTGATATCTGAAAAAAGTGAAGACTATGCTGAGGATGCCTATACAAGGGATGCACAACTGGCCGCTAAAATCACGACAATTGTTGAAGAAGCACGGAATTCTGGAGCTCTTCACTCTGTGATCCCGGAAAGAGGTACGGGTATCAGTGAAGCTGGCCTTTGGGTTGTCATACAGGACCTTGTGAGTCCCTCAGGCTTGGCAATGAACAACAAAATTGTTCTGGTCTGCATGGATGGGTTGGAAGATGGCAGAGTTGCTGTGAAAGTTGACGGAATCATCTCACCAAAGCGGATCAAACCCAGAAATCTACGGCTGTACCCAATGCCAGAGAACGTGGTGGCTCTCATTTCAAGCATGGAGGAGGTTGACCAGTGGAAGTATGTGAGAGTGATGATTGACTTGAATAAAACCAATCTGACATTTAAAAATATAGGCAATCGGCGATCAACATAATCTTCTTTTAACCACAATACCGAATTTTTGTGCTCCAAAACTGTGATCGGTGCCTCCAGTATGTCAGGGGTCAATACTGCATTTCATTGGCCTGCACCTTACAAGTGACTCGTGTAATTGGATTCATTCTCTTTTGTTGCTTCGAATTCAATTGACCATATCAACCAGGAGGATGCCTAGTGTTGTGAGTGGAGAAGAATTGGATCTTTAACAAGAAGCATCCAGGATTGACAATGGATTCTGTATGCAGACGGGAAGGCCCACCATATTGGCAATTCTAGCTAGTTAATTCGATCCCTCAGTTCTTCAGATATTGCTTCAAGGTTTCCTTGACTCTAATGAATGTTCTTGTCATAAAGTCATTGTGCTGTCGTATCAGGTCCATGTTGTCGCCTGTCGTGGAATCAATGTTTGCCCGCAATGAGGCCAACTCTTCCAGTTGTCTCGTCACGTGATCATTCAACAAATCCGCCGTGAATGGTTTGTATTTGACGTGATTCTCTTCTCTCGCTTGCAGAAATTCCTCTGGTTCTATCGGTTGCAAGATTTCGTACAAGACGGCATCCCACACATTTTGGGAGACGCTTCCGTCCGTGGCATCAAACACCATTTCGGGGATATTGTTGGAAAACTGATTGGTATCGGAATAAATAAGATGACTCCATACTTTGGGCATGGCGGTTTCGTCCGGAACGAATCCAAAAATGACGAGCAGCCGATGCGGATTGCTTTCCTGACCGTACGTAATGAACAAGTCCCTGTGATCAGCATCATCATCACCGTCCTTCTTGTCGTCGTCGTCTCCCATGTAGACAAACGTGATGGAATCTTCCTCGTCATGTACCATGGCGACATTGGGCGGATCTCGATGGTTGAACATGTCTCCAATGGGTACCAATTCGGACGTGGTTGGAATGCCCTCTTTGATGGGTGCCGTCTTCCAGAAGCGACTGCCCACAGCTTGAAACGCCCATTTTAGATCGTCGGCATCGTCGGGGTTGTTGTCGTCAATCTCTTGTAATGCCATGGCAGCTTGACAAAAGGCATCTAGCTGTGCATCTTGATACTCGGAGGCATACCGAGCGTAAAAGGGGAGACAGGCTTGTTCGGCTTTGGAAAATTGAGGAAATGTTTGGGGCATGGCAGCCAACCAAGGCGCCCAGCGATTATTGTTGTTGCTATTTTTGCATTCCTTGCGACACCGCAACAGTTGCAGCACAATCCAGAACTTTTCCAAATGAACCTGGTAGTTCCCCAGTGCCTTCATGGCATTTTCTAATTGCGCGGGCACCCATTCGGATTTTAGTTTGTCACAAATGACGGCAGCATCCAGAACCAAGGATCGAGGGACCTTCAAGAGGACCGTACCCCGAGGTAACGACTTGGTGAGCACCAGACCCCAATCTTCTTCTTGCTCCCCTTTGTCCGTTGTATACTGTTTCCATTCCAGACATTCGTGCATTACGATTCCCTCTTCTTTGGCCCATCTCGACAGTGCCACCACATCCCGTCCAGAACCTGCTTGAGAACAGTGAAGAGAAGAAATTGCCAGCAATAACGCAATCGCCTGCCGCACCTTCATTGTCATGATTGTAGACACGGCTCCTCCGCCTTCCCGCAAGAATAGTGGGCCGCTATCCACTTCTACTGGCTGGTTGGTCGCCAGCCTGCAACAAACCCTCCTCAAAAATCCGTATAACCGTTACGGTACCGTACAGTACCACTCAACGATACCAGTAGCGGTAGCACTATGCCATACGGTATGGCGCTGTGTTACTGTTCGGCCCGTGGGTTGGTACCAGTCTGGTACCACCTGGTGCTTGGTACACAGTAATCCACAGCACAGTTCTGGTAGAACGGGTATGTTCATGCTAAACGCAGCACTACCAGTACACTGTATGGGAGAACGGGCTGGTAGAACGGGTACTGGTACGACCATGCTAATCCGGATTAGTACAGTCGTACAGTTGTACGGTACCTTGCAGCCTGAGCTGGCTTGAAGTTTTAGAAATTACGTCACCTAAGATCTGTTTTTGGCTTTGAACGCGCATTTGCCTCAATACACTTGACTAAGGTCACGGTAAGATGTGCTCGAGCGAGACTTTCAAGAGTTATGTGGTGGTAAAATTAAAGAAATACTAATACTAGTAAAAGTAGTACCGGTACTTAGAGTACATGTATGTAGTCTACAGACGCGATTGCGAAGCTCACTGGTACTACTATTAATATGCTGCAACGCTAGTACTACTGTGCTGCTACATGTACTGGTACTAGCTAGCTAGTGGCAAGCTAACTAGCTAGAGGTATGGTACGGTACTGGTACCAGGGGGGTGGAGAAAACCAGTGCTTTACCAGTGCTTTCAGTCAAGGAGCCACTGCTGAACACTGCCAAGCAGGTACCTACTATTAATAGTACGGATAAATACATCTACGAAACTAATACGGTACTCAAAGATAATTGATCAAGTGCTCTTCTTGATCGTCTAAAAACCCCACTGGTACATTGTATGTACCACCAAATCCATTGTGCAGCATCTTTCGCTTGAGAATTGACATAGCAACGTCCGGAAACCCGCTACTGGAGCTGGTTTCACAAGTCGTCTCAATTTCACGTTTGTAGTATCATGTTTTCGTGAAACTACTGCTTTAAAATGCCAAAACAGTATTGAAATAGTTTACATAATTTTGAAATATACAAAAAAAAGCAATACAGAAACAATTAAAATAGTGATTTCTCCTATTTTGTATTTTGGTAGCTAGTATTAAATTTAATTGTGAAATTAAATTCAATTTCACTCTTGAGAAACTGTCAAAATCAAATTTATTTGATATCTTCAAACCGACTTTAAAACGCGACAACTACGCCAGTAGCTTGCTTTGTCTTTGTACCATGGTACCGTACTCGTCAGACGCGATTACCAAGCTGCATTGCAACAGCTTTTGCAACCGGTACAGTACGGTACAAATTGTACGTGTATGCTATCTTTTGAGAAATTCTAATCTCCCGCGAAACAGGAGCATGAGTATCTTCCAACCAAACGCGACAGCTGTTGCTCTAGCTAGCCGCTTGCTTTTGTCTTTGCAGCATCAACCATCACAAAAGAAGGCAAAGCAGCTTTGAAAATCATCATTCGAAGCCATTTGTATTTCAACCATGGCACCACCCATTGATGTTGCAGCCTACCAGCTCTCGGATAAACATCCACCGGATAAAGGGGATACCTATTCGTTTCCTCCGGAAGAGAATCTATGGTTGCAGTGCCATCAGGCCATCCTCGGTGAGGTCGAGAGCATGCAGAAGGCTCTGGAAGCTTTGGTGGAGAGACGCAAGACGACAGCCAAGAACGAGCCTCTGGAAGCATGGGTGGTGGACTGCCTCCACACCGTTTGGAGCGGACACCGTCAGTACCTGGAAGCGCACCATGAACATGAGGAAGTCCTCGTGGGCGAGATTGCCAAGAAACGATTTCAATGGCCCAAAGAGATCTCGTCAACCCACGATGACCTTGACAATATGTTCAAAGCCATCCATGACTTGATGGTGAACTTGCGGAGTGCTATGGAAACTCAGAACGGTCTCGAAGCTGACCAAGTGTTGGAGCGACTTTTGGAAAAATGGACAGGATACCAGAAAGAGTTAACGTTGCATATTGAATTGGAAGAAGCAACTATTGTTCCATTGGTCAGAGCTTACATGTCTCACAACGAAATGAACATGCTTATCTTCAAAATGATGTCGAATGTGCCCAAGAATGAGCTCGGGGCGATTGTCCACTACACTGGTGAAGAGCACATTCGGACTGTGACCATGCCCTATCAAAGAATGCCATCATTCCTTTGGAACTGGCTGTTGAAGCCTGCTGTGGACGCGTATCGCCTGACGTATGTGGCGAGCGCAGAGGCAGTGCGTCTCGGGATCCCAAAGCATTCCGAGCCCATGCCAGTGGGGTTGATTAGTCGTTTTTTCAAGGGCATAATGGGTTACTTTTCGGTTCCATTTTCGGTCCTTCAGAAGGTGTTGGCGACTCTTGCTGCTTCCAATCCAACAAAGGTGCTCAAGTCGGATTGAATGGGTAGTGTTCCTGTCTTGCGGGGAGCTACATTGTAGTTGCTTCGTTGAACTGTGGTTGATTTCCCCGATCAGGCCTTTGGCATGGCCTACTTATTTAGTTTTAACTGTTGCGTTTCTGGCTTCTCTAGCTAGATACGTTGTATGGATCATTCTTTGTAGTTCATGTCTCTCATACATGTACCGGTACCGGTGCGCCGTAGAACCGCTGTAACTACAGGTACGGTACCAGTACCGTTATCGGGTACGGCAGTACAGCTCCAGATAGAAGCACAAAAGTGAGAAAGCTACTTCTGGAGTCACCAGCGGAATTTTCCGGTTTGACCAAACCTGCCAGAGTTGCTAACTCCACGGCCATCAAATGGGGAAGCGGCTATCACATCCAATCTATGTATCCCCTATCTCATAGTATTCCCAGGTTGACTCTATTGGTTAAACTGCTATTGGTATCTCTGTCAGCAAACGTGATGCCTCTGTAAATGGAGGTTGGGATGCTTGCTGGATGAGCGAGGCTCTCCGTCCGCGGAGAAGGTGGTCATACAAATTACCCCGGCTGGCTTCCGTAGATAATTACCCTACTCTAAACCAGCTTTTTTTTTATATTTACCCCGTCCTCGGGAAGGCTTTTGAGGTTTTCCGGTCGTGCCTCTTTTTCCGGTGGTGACTCCAGGAGTACCGGTATCGTACGTCCGTAGAAAGTAAAGGCGCAAAAGTGAGAAAGTGAGCAACCCCTGGTGGAGGGGCATCTCGCTTGTCTTCTTCGTTTTTAGAAACATGGCTTCCACAGCTCTTCCGCGCACATCAAAACGCGATACGTCTTACTGCACCACAAACCTTTCAAGAATTGCTCCCCATAGCTTTCAACCAAACGCGACATCTAGCTAGCGAAGCTTGCTTGCTGTCTGTTTGTTTGTTCTAAAGGTGATCAAAAAGAAGGCAAAGTAGCTTCGAAAATCATTATTCGAAGAGCTATTCGAAGCTTCTTGTACCGTACACTTCGACCATGGCGCAATCAATTGATGTTGCTGCCTATCAGCTCTTGAAGAAGTATCCACCGGATAAAGGGAATACCTATTCGTTTCCCCCAGAAGAGAATCTATGGTTGCACAGCCATCAGGCCATCCTCGGTGAGGCGGAGAGCATGCGGAAGGCTCTGGAAGCCTTGGTGGAGAGACGCAAGACGACAGCCAAGAACGAGCCTCTGGAAGCATGGGTGGTGGACTGCCTCCACACCGTTTGGAGCGGACACCGTCAGTACCTGGAAGCGCACCATGAACATGAGGAAGTCACTGTGGGCGAGATTGCCAAGAAACGATTCCAATGGCCCAAAGAGATCTCGACAACCCACGCTGACATTGACAATATGTTCAAAGCCATCCAAGACTTGATGGTGAACTTGCGGAGTGCTATGGAAACTCAGAACGGTCTCGAAGCTGACCAAGTGTTGGAGCGACTTTTGGAAAAATGGACAGGATACCAGAAAGAGTTAACGTTGCATATTGAATTGGAAGAAGCAACTATTGTTCCATTGGTCAGAGCTTACATGTCTCACAACGAAATGAACATGCTAATATTCAAAATCATGTCCAATGTGCCGAAGAATGAGCTCGGGGCGATTGTCCACTACACTGGTGAAGAGCACATTCGGACTGTGAGCATGCCCTATCAAAGAATGCCATCATTCCTTTGGCAATGGCTTTTGAAGCCTGCTGTGGACTCGTATCGCCTGACATATGTTGCGAGTGCAGAGGCAGTGCGCCTCGGGATCCCAAAGCCTTCCGAGCCCAAGCCAGCGGGGTTGACCAGTCGTTTTTTCAAGGGCATGATGGCTTGCTTTTCATTTCCATTTTCAGTCCTTCAGAATGTGTTGACTACTCTCACTGCTTCCAATCCAACAAAGGCGCTCAAGTCGGATTGAATTGGTACAGTGTAGTTGTTTCTTGTGAGCAAGCGTATCTGCTTAGCTATTGTTGAACTGTGGCTGACTTCCCCATCTGTCCTTTGGCATGGCTGGTGCTGTATGAGCTCACCTGAGCCTACTTATTTAGTTTAGAAAGGTCTGTAATTTCTCGCTTCTAGCTTCGCAGTATTTTAAAATAGTAGCTCAGAGGCAGGCTCTTTACGACAAAGATTCCAGGTAGTTTGCGTCTCTGGTTCTGAGAGTGATTGTTCCAGCACCTGCAGAATGTGGACAGTATCCTTTTGGCCCTTCTCTCGTCAGAGTTACATCATTAGACAGTTTGGCACATTGTGTCAATGTACTTTCCTGAAGATTGTCAGCTACCGGTAGAGTCTGGCTTACCTTGGGCTACAACCTGCATACAAGAGCTGCTGGCGGTGGATGTACATGGTGCGTTTGTGCTGTCCACACCACGATGGAGAACCCTCCTCTGCACTTTCCACGCCACATCGAGACCGCAATCGCAAGCTGATTGGTGTCTGGATCGCGCGTGACCAAAACAAGAACCCCCAAAGCAGAAGCTTCGCGAAAAAATGAGGGGGGTCGTATCTTTGACCCCGCGTAGCCTCTGGTAAATCTTCTACGTGACCTTTGCGAAAGAACAATTACCGCTTCACTTGATGAAAGAAGCAAACGGTATCTTTGATGGTTGATGGTTGATGCTCCGTGCAGGCCAACACCGGTAGATACCGCTCCTCGCCATCATAAGGATTCCAATCTTCTTGACACCTCTGTCGAACCCAGCATCTTTCAGATTTGGACTCAAGGTTTGCTCGTTTCGAATTCTCATAAAACAGTCCAAGAAGAACAATCAAAGCAACGCAATCGAACATCCACCTGCCCCAATCTGTGTCCGTCAACATGCCGCAACTTACCCTCCACTCCAACGCTGTCAACCTTGCCCGACGTCTCAGCGTCCAGAACGAAAACGAGCTCACCGGAATGGTCAGTATTCAGCAAGTTTTTGTGTCCATGGGTTTTCTCTACATGATCTGTTCTCTCACGTGCCATTCGCTGGTTTGATACATGGCTTGCAGGAAGACTACCTCGGTGAGTGAAGGAGATTTCTCTTGGCCATGGGAAGCTGCTACCCCACCGTATCTTTTCCTCACTCGCCGCATTTTGCCTTGCCTTTGCTTCAGCCGAGCCGACCCAGTATTCCAAAACCGAGTGCCAAAACATGGCCACGCATATGCTTCATCCCAGCGCCCTTCCCGACCAGTGCAAGAAGTACCAAGATGTTGTCCAGTATTTGAAGAGGCATGACACCGATACTGCCCACCCCACTCAGTGGTTGAGCTAAGTGCGACACCATGTGAGCTGCTCGAATGCATGGATGCATTCTGTCAGGCTTCAGCCAACGATCTCGAGATATTGAAGAACAAGAAAGATGAAGGAGCAGCCAATATTGCGCTCTTGAATACTCAATTTTACATTTTGAAACAGCAACTTGCACTGCCGTGAGGATGATAAGGTTAGAAGATAAAGTCTTTACTAAGCTGTGACGTTTTGCAAGACCAAGCCTTACCATTAGCTCGCGCCTTTGTGTGCAACTTTAGTCTAGCGGTAGGCGATTTTGAGCTCCTCTTGGGGGAATACCCCCGGTATCACATGATGGACTTTGTGTGGATGAATATTCAAATGCCTCCGCTTGCACCTCAAGACCTTTTTCCCTCCAAGGCGTTACGAAACGCACCTCCAAGAGTCTTTGCTCTCTTTCAAACGAGTTGGGATAGGACTTCAGATTTTCGTTTGAATCCCACGAATTGCACTCCATCCATCCACATCGGTTCAAGGGGTACATTAGTCAAAACAGCCGCGCCACCACGGCATCGGCAGGCGCTCCACTTTGTTGAACGTGGTACAGCCGTACCGGTACAGCGAACCCCAGTTCCACGATTCTTCATACAACCATACTCCTAGCCAGCCGCATGGACGCTAACGAAGAGCAGCCGTGTTGGAAGCAACAGCTAGCTAGATTGTTGACATACAAAACATCCATTCATCGACATGGAGAGCCACCATGTTGGAGCAGACGAGCCCATGGTAATGGACAGCAGCACGAATGGTGAAGAGCGTCATGATAGCCAGGGAGGCGCAAGCGTCCACAACAACTCGGACACCACCGAGACTGTGTCCATCCTTGAGCGAACCAATTCGGCACAACAAGATCAAATCAAAGGGCTGCAACGGGAACTGAACGAGTTGCGAGTACAGCGTGGTGAAGAAGTCTATTGGTTGCGGCTGGAGTTGGATTCGTCGCGACGAGATAAGGAAGCTGTAGAGGATAGAATGTCGGAACTCTACCGTGAGATGCAAGAGCTTTTGGAAGCTCCTATCGACAAGAACGAAGGAGCTGAGGCAAACAATGGGACGGTGAAGGAAGTTTGCACTGAACCGGACTACGTCAGCGCCCTCCAGGATCGCCTTACAGCATATGAACGCTCTGTCGAGATATTGAACCGCCAGATTGAGATGATCAAGACGTCTTCGGACGTTGTTGTGGCCAGCATGAAACAAGAGGTCACAGACCTTATGGAAGAGAAAACGATAATGGAACGAGACATGTTGAATCAACTCTCAAGCTTGGACAATGACAAACGAAAAGTGGAAGTGGAACTAGCAGCTTCCCGGGCAGCCAAGCACTCAACAGTTAACGGTACAGCACAAATAATGCCCACGCAAAGCACTGACGTTGACACGGGTGTTGAAGCACTCGATGAAGATATTGAAAACTCCAACAAACTCCCGGAAGCTTTCAACGTTACACCAGCCAAGGGGGTACACGAGGAGTCCTTTCGCTCCACGGCAACAACTCAGGTGTCATCGTTTGTGGTTGATGGGTCTCATCATCCAGCCAGCTTCTTTTTCAAGGAGCATGATGAAGATTCTAAAGTGCAGCTCCTCCTTGAAAAGTCCCGCGAAGAAGTCGAAAGGTGGAAGGAGGAGGCCGAGACTTCCACAATGGACAACATCAAGCTCAAAGGTAAACTGGATGAAGTGACGAAGGAACTCATGTTCACCAGGTCGTCCGCAAATGTAGCTCTGGCATTGGACAGGATTGAAACCGACAGAGCAGAGACTTTGGCTCAGCTCGACCGCATCACTGTTCTGTGGGACCGAGCAGACAGTACTATTCAAGTCATGGAGGGCCTATTGTCAGAGTTTCAACCAAAGTCAGGCCAACCAGAGGACAACCCCACACTCCAGAATGACCGAGACAGACTGCTATCAACCCTGGAAACCGCTACGCTAGTCCATGGTCAGATCAAGATGTCATTGATGCTCATCGAGCTGTCCTTGCGCAACCACTTGACATGTATCCAAAACGACAACCTGCACATGCCACGCAGCGAGCAAATAGTGAGCCGGTTGGAAGACGTTCGCTCTGAAACGTTGTCTGCCATTGCAGCAGCGGAAGACAAGTGGACAGGTGCAGTGGAGGCTGTAGAGAAGCAGATCCTTTCGGAGAACCAAAGCATCAACGATTCCTTGAAGGTTCAACTCGGAGAACTTCAAAAGGCACAGGAACGCCACAGGTCGGTCCAAGTGGAATTGGAAGAGCTCAAGAATCAACCGCCGCCTCTGCAAACTGAAGCATCATCAGAGGCGAATTCGACTCAAGCTGTTACCCCCACTGCTGTTGCCACCGGTACTGATTTCGTTGCAGCTGATGACCATCAACCACCGAACAGTCAGAATGGCCAAGTGCAGTCGAATGGATTGATTGTGAGCCCTGGTACGATGGCCCGGTTGCAAAAGGAGATTTTGACTGTGGTGGCCTTAGTCCAAGAGAAGAATGAAGCCATTCGATTGTTGATGACTACCATTGACAAGCACCGACTCCGGGAGGAAGTCCTCAAGAAAGAGCTGAAGCGAGTGGCTCAAAAGTCCAGCAAGAAAATCAAGAGCAAAGATGCCAAAGTCCCAAAACCGCCCAAGTTGGATCTGATGAATATCCCTCATGCCAGCAAGGGCAAGGTGCATGTCGACTCGTCCAAGTCGGGGAGCGGCAAGTCTCCTCAAAAGAAGGTGCGGAAAAGTCAGAGGACCAACACAGCAGAACTAACCGTCATCTCCGGCGTTGTTGCCGAGGGGGGAAAAACCAGGAAGACCAAGTCTTCGCGTCTTGTGCCTTTCCTTGGGTCAGGATCGAACCGTGGTTGGTCGTCACTATAGATATGTAGTGAGCTATCACTGTACCGTATGAGCTAAGTTCTATATTAAAGTGAACAGCAGGAGTTTTTCAAACTTGGACGTTTTGCAACTTGGCAACGCGCACCTCTACACCTCTACAATTCTTGCTGGGGTTGCAGCAGTGGCCAATGATTTCGGTGCCACTGCTACAGGTGAGGTTGCCAGTTAGTTAGTCAACAACTATACCGGTATGTTACGTACGTTTCAGTGGATTGATCTGGCTAGCTAGTGGATTGAATCGAATCATTCGTTCTGGATACGTATCTGTCATGTTCCACACCCAAAGTTTCCTGCGGTCCGTACTTTTCCCTCCTTCTATGTACATGTAGCTGCAACGCAAATGGATTCGATTCTTTTCTCGCAAAAACTAAACTGTTGACTAATACCTACATTTAACATGATGAATGCGTTGATTGATCTAATGGATTCATTTCCTTCCTGATTCCTTGCAGCGGGGCAAATGAATCTGCAGCCATCTGGAGGAATGAATCTCGAACTGTACTACTCTTTCCCATCCATCCAAGTTGCTGGCAACGCGCATGGATTTTTCTCTCTTTTTCCTACAGCTTTTTTTGTTGGCTCGTTTTTTCGTTCATTCGCTGAAACACGAGTTCACACCAACCCTTGCACGGCAGGATTGTAGGACAATTCACATCCTTGCGTCAAATGGGCACCCAAGTCGTGTCCCTCATACGACCGGTACCCATCCGTGGCCGAGACGGGTCCACGGGCCTTGCCATCCAGAATATTGTAGTATGCCTCGGAGAAGGAGGGCATGCCCCCACTGTTACGTCTCTTGACGACAAAAAAAGCTCCCAAGACGACCAATAGAATGGACGTGTTCATCCAAATGCCGCGACTCTTCTTCTCGTTGCCACTGCCACTGCTTTTTTCTTTGGGAACATATGCTTTGGGCGTTGTATCTCCCTCGGTGGGTACGACACAGAGAATGGGAGCTTCGTGTTCGTTCACCATAACGCGGGCTTTTCCATACGTGTCAATACTGGACGTACCCGTGGTCCGGACCACGTAGCACTTGTTGTCATGGTTTTCTCCCGGAGGAACATCGGTGCCATCGTAAGTGACCATAAAGGAACTGGTGGGTTTGTTGAAAAAGACGGATGCCAAGGCTTCGTTGAAATCGTCCACGTTGTCGAATTGGTCCCCTACCGTCTTCATATCCAACAAAACCGCATCGTTTCCAAAATTCTTGCGGCAATTCTCATTCTTCAGATCCAAACTGGTGGCAAGAGTCATCGAGTAGGTCGTCGTGCGAAGGCGGTACCGGGCGGCACTGATGGCAGCCGGGGAGAGAAGCAGTATCGCCGCGACAAGAGAGTTCCGAAGCATCATCGTCATCATAGTGGTAGTGAATATTTATTATAGTGTCAAAGACAGCCGAGAAATTCGATTCCGGTTTTTGTGTGGGCCGCTAGGTAGCTGGAACGCAAATGATATCTCTGATAGCTCAAGGAAACTGTTCTCGTCGACCACGCTAGATAGCTACTGTATTAATAGCCAGATTCCTTCTCTCTCTCCAAAGTTAGTTGGGTGGCTTTTGTGGAAGAGCAACAGACGTGAGAAATAGATGATGATGTCGTGGGCAGTGGCCGGAAGTCCCGAGTTCTTTCTGATAGCCTGAAGATCCCAACCACATCAACCGTTGGAAAATGGTGACTGCACAAGCCGGTGATACTGCAATGCACCGCTACCAGGTACCGTATGGTGGCGAGGGGAGCCAACCATCGCAGGAAAAGTTATGGGATTTGTGGGTGTCCATCGTCGCAAATGGCTTCCTAATAAACAGGGAATTCAGTTCGAGGAGTCGCTACGCTACGTCCTCAATCCCCCCCTCTAGACAATCCCAAGCTAAAAGTAACTGGCTAAGGATTCATTGCTATGGTTTAAAAGAGCTAATACCCCCTCACTTTTTCCTCCTCCTCCTCTGCCTTCTCACAACCCATCACGGCGTGTATTCGCGCACTCCGGTTGCATAAGGTTGGAAAGACATCAAGTTGTCGCAACGCAGGGGTAAAATGTCCGAAAACGGCTTGCTATGTACCGGTAATACTTGACTAATTACTATATAGCCCCCCCCCGTTCAACGTTGTTCCACTCATAAAGCAGGGACTAGCACCACCAGCTCATCCCCCATGGTTGTCAATAGTTTGGTAAAGTCCTCCGTCCGAAGTGGTTTGACGGGTCGGTTTTCCGCTCTTCTTTGTGCACGCTCATAGTAAGGTAGCACTCGTGCCAGTAAAGCGTCGTGGTAGATGATATCATTGTTAGTGTCGTCATGGCCGTTGTGTTCATGATTGTCGAGCTGTGAATACTGGTGCCGCCGACGTCGCAATTGGACGAAGTGGTAGGTTGTTTCGGCCAAGACCACAAGATACGCCATTAGATTCATAATCACCCAAAACATATCCACGATAATGTCCTCTTGACGCCACTTCCATTTATCCAGGGTGGCGTAGGAATCCCACAGAAAGAACAGAGATACCAAAACATGAAGCATGGAAGCGGGTATGGAGAATTTCCAGCATTCCTTTCTCCCTTCCCCCACAATGGTGGCAACTCCCAAGAAAGTCTCCACAACCCAGATTATGGTGGTGGAAAAGTCGTAGACGAGATAAGATTGATCCGCCAATCGGAGAGCCTTTCTGGTATCGTCTGCCGCATAATTAGCCACCAGCAGCAAAAGATAGAGGGAGTACATCACCACAAAGGCATTGATAATCACCCACAAAAGAGGATTCTTTCCTGGGGTCAATTGCATCACAGCTTCCAATAGTAGACGTGGATCCAAGAGTGTATTGACCACCATGACTATGACAGATCGTATTCTTCTGTAGATGTACTGGAACACTTGGTGAATCAAAGCAGGATGCGGTATCTCTTCTCCTCTCTCCACTATATTGTTTGGCATGGCAAGAAGATAGGTAGAAGACGTGGATTCTTGAAAGCAAGAAGGACAACTCAAAAACCCAAGTGTCGGCGTGGAAGCAGTGACTTGGTGGTAGCATCGGCCGCATAGCAAGTGGCAACATGGCCTTAGCTCCACATAGCTCGATTCGCCTGCGCTTTGGGAACACTGGCAACAAGAGATCATCGTCCCACCACCACTTTGTTTTACGAGTATACAAAAGACGAGACAATCAGCCTCGGAATCGTGATGCTTCCATGACAGGGATACCCATGGTCGAGCACAAAACTGAAAACCTCCAAAAATTTTGTGATAATTTCCTTTACAAGATTGAAGGTTCCGGTTCAGTCATGATTGTTGAACCTACATGTAATTTCAGACCCACACTTGCTCCACTATACTCGCTGTAGCTGCACGTTACTAGTACTGATACTAGTAGTGCCGTAAGGATACAGTACAGTCGTACCTGGAAACCCAACTCTTATTAGCTTTGTTTGGGACTTACACTCTCCGGGTGTGGGTGATCTCTTCACCAACTTCAGCCGTTCCCCATGGTCAAAAATTTCTGGCACATACATTCCATCGGCCACTATTAATAGCGCAATAGCTAGTGTTTTGCATTGGTGGTGAAGCCCTCTACTATTTCTAATAAGATTGACTCGACTCAGCTCAGTCAGTGTCAGGGTCTCCTCGGAGCCTTCCGACTCAGGCGTTCCCTGTACTAACACCCCACTAATAATAAACCTCACTAAACTTCCTCTTCCCCATAACAAATCACAGTCCTACGCTGTACCACAGTTTCCATCAGCCACTTGCTGCACGCAAGCAAGCAGCCAATTGAGCGAAGCACGCAGCCGGCCGAGTCATCTGCTCTGTGCAGCCACACTTGGCTTGCTGTGTTTGGGTCCCAAACCTTCCCGGTGAAATTGCTCCCCCTTCAATCCCAGAGTTTTGAATGATTCGATTCGATTCAACGATTCAATCTCGCAGATACATGGAGCTACAGAGCTACAGTACAAATCACGCCTCCTTGTACCCCAGCTCGGACCTGCTCACTTGAAGCAGCCTATCACCACTAAGACTTGAAGTAAAGCCCACCCCAGCATCCGCTCTTCCACGGCCGGTATGGTAATGGGAACAATGATCCCAGCATCGCAAAGTAAAACCCCAGCAACCGCTCTTCCACGGCGCTACGACCCAGCTGGCTACATGTAACAATGGGAACAGTGACCCCAGCATCACAGCGCTCTACCGGTAGCCTCTACTAGCTAGCCTAGCGCTAGCTAGCTCGCAGTTTCCAGCCTGAGTGAGTCGAGTCGACCCTGGACTCGAGGAACTTCGCTTCAGTTCGAGTCAAGTCACTGTTCCCCTTTGATCCCATGTGACTCAGGGTCGAGTCCGACTTGACTGAAAAAGAGACCTTTGAGTCTTTGGGAACTGTAAACGAGGTCCCCTTTCACAACTCGTTGATTTATTCGAGGGAAATTGATTGCGAATCAATAAAGAACGAAGTAGTCCCGACTTACACACAGTGACCTGGCCTGTTTGTGCACTTAGGTGATAGTCTTCCCCTTTCCAATGTTGGTGGCAATGCCGGACTTTTTTCTTGCGGCCACTAAAAACATGTCTGTCCTACCATCTCTTTTACACAGTGTTAATACCATCAATAGTAGTCAAACTTCAAGCTTACAGATTGAGGTTCACCTGTTCAAGAGGACAACCGATGAGTGATCTTCCTTTAATCAAATCGATCCCGGAAGTGGCAACCGAGGTTTTGAAATCAAGGAAGGGCTTCTTTATGGCTTATACAAAGGTCACTCAAACTTTGTGAGGGTACAAAAAGAACGTTTTTGTGGGTCGCAGTTTAGCTGCACTTAAAGGATGAGGGTCTTATTCTGCAGTTGCCACAGAGTTCTCTTCTTCAGTAGCCTCATTCGTTTTCCCTCATAGCCTCATTCTCATTCGTGTTTTTAAGGTATTATCCCATGTTAAAATATACACTCTTTGCCGCTCCCTTTGCTTTGTTTGTTAGCCTTGGTTTGCTTCCCTTGGGCAAAGAAGCTCGATTGCTGACACTCGTTTCAGGCCGTGGCTCGCATTGTTTTTGAATCAGAAACTTGGATTACTGCCCTCTTGAAGTTGGCATCTATTCAAACACAGTTTATTTTCCATTGATTCATCGTACATGTAGTCGACTACCTTAGTTAAAGCATCCTTGGCCTACCACGTGTTGGTTGGCAACCCAAAGTACTCATAAGTTTACTGTGCGGTTCATTTCATCAAACGATGTGTTTAGAGGCGTCTTCATTGCCGTTTCTTTGGCTACTATCCTGTTGTTTGTCTGAGCCATTCGGTACCTAAGCCTGAGCAGCCTTTGCAAATTCTTGACTGAGAAAGAGTCCCAGCTATGGCAATACCAGTACTCATTCTCGGCCGGTAAGCAAGTTGAGAGCTGAGACGTGATGTAACCAGTCAAAGAGAACGCACAGTTGCTAACTGTGTGTTCGCTGAGGTGTTCATCAAGACCCACCGAGAATAAGAGAATATCCCCAAACACACACTGAGATACTGAGATGCATCCTTTCGAATCTCAATCAAGACGAGTCCCAGCGTGCGATGATGTGCTCAATCAAATTTTTCAATTATTCTGGCACCTCCCTCTCCGAAGTTCTCACAAATCCAATTACCCTCACAATCCAAAAACACAACAAGCTCACAAACACTCAATAGCTATCATCATGTCTCAACAACAACAACAACAACAATCTAACCTTTGGCAACAATGGGCCGCCAGTGCCCCCGAGAAGCGATCCACTTCCAGTCTGTTGGATGACGACGAAGACGAACAAGTCGAGAGCGTCATGCAACACATGCAGCTACCAGGAATGGCACCACGAGCCGATGAATGCGCCTTCTTGCCACCCTTCTCTTCTTCTCCTTCTTCTTTGCAACGAAGTGATACCCTGAGATCCGTGGAAAGCGGCGCACTCCCCATGGTCGCACTCCGAAGATGCAATCATTCATAAAAGAAGAGGAATTCAATCAATTCAATCAGCATGAATAAAACCAGCTACACCAGCACGCAATGAGCACGTCGCGACGACGCATGAGGCAGGGGCTGCCGCCATGGAGCAAGCGGCCCCTCCGTTTTTGTACAAACAGCCAGTCGAAAAAGAAACGCAGACTGCAACGAGCGCTTGTACATACAAATGCCGACGAGCCTACAGAGGCAACGCAAAACCAAATGCTAAGCTGAATTCCACAATGATAGAATGTTTATAAAACAAAATAGATTGCAAATTTTCAACGAAAACAACTACTATCTCTGCTATATCATATAATATCATGGAGAGCATCGTACGAACAGTTCCAACAAAAGAGCGCTAACGCTACAATCACGAGGGCTGAGAGGTCGTATGATCCCTTGCTATTTCAACGCCGTTTTGGCGCACCTTCTCATCGGTGAGCGCTTCGTCATGTCTCGTGGTGCTGGCTGGCTAGCTACCGGTAGTAGGTCCAGCAAGAAAAAGCAGCTACAAGGAGCAATTCTCCTTGGATTCGATTACGCTCCTGCATCTGCCAGAGCCAGTCAACTTGAGCAGGATTTCTTCCTTGCAACGCAACTACTCCAGTAAACAACCCAACTACTGGAGTACAGGTACTAGTGCGACAATTAGCTTCCCCTGGCTTTGCCTGTCACTGAAGAAGCATCGCGCTACTAGGCTAGTAGAGTCCTCGAAACAAAGAATAAGTTGGGAGCAAAAGATATTCCGGTGCCGCTTTCGGCTTCCCTCCTCTATGTGTAGCTACAGTAATAGGCTTAGGGTGACACAGTGCTCCTACCGATATCTACAGTGGTGCCAGCTTTGATTGCGAATCATTGATGCTGTCAACGCAAAGCCCAGTACCAGCCCTTGCTTGCAGCTTCACCTAAAACTGGAGGAGTCAAAACTACCAGGTACCGGTACGGTACCGAGCAAACTGCCACCAACCCTACCGGTACTAAATGTACCAGTTAAGCGCAGCTACTCCGGCGATGTTTTCAGCTTACACTCAAACTCCATCTTGGAGTCTACAAGCTACGGAGTTTAAAGCGACATCTGCTACCGGGTACGAGCTCGCCAGACCAAGCGACATCATCACAGGGTCCCATCCAGTGTCACTCCTAGCTTGGTTTTGCGCTGGGAGCAGTCAAGGTCCCAATATCTCGTACCGGTGAAGCAAGCTAGACTACTTGAGGCAAAAACTACCCTGCTGCTGCAGCTAGCTAGCAAACAGCCAGCCCCCGGTAGACCCCGGTCTACTCCGGCGATGTTTCAGCTTAACCATTCAAACTCTAAACTTGGAGTCGAGTCGGTCTACAAGCTACGGAGTACAAAGCGACACTGCTACGAGCTCCCAGAGCAAGCGACATCATCACAGGGTCCTGTCCAGAGGGTTTGTTGGTGCAGCAGGTTTGGTCAGTGGTTGGCTCATCGACGACCAAACTGTGAATGAACACCGATTACGTCGATTGTATCGATTGCGTCGACGTTTTACTCGATTGAATTCGAATTTGCCGAATATTCTGTGACGTCGATGACGTCTACTTCCTCCACTCATTTTTTCGGGTCCAGTTCTATTTGGCAGCTGGTCATCCCTCCCCCAACCAATGGCATCTTGAAGCGGTAGCTTTTCTCGATTTTAGAATTGCATGTCTCGAGAATTTCTTATCGAATCGTTCAATCCCATCGTTGAATCTATCTATCTATGTGAATGGGTACGGTAGCCGTCGAAACCATTGAAAGGGCCCAAAGAAATCGAAGAAGAACTGCATTGAAGATAACCTGCTATTTTGATCGATTGCCAAAAACACACAACAATTCCAACCACCACCACCATGACACAGCAATCTTCAAGGATACGATGGAGTCTTGCGAATATTCTGCTGCAGTGCTCCCTGACAATAATAATAGCAACTTTGTGGAATACCCCCTTGGTCCTTGGATTCTCCCTACACACAACGACCACTCCACCCCACAAGAGCAAAATTCCCGAAGAAGTCGTCCAACACCAACTCGATGCCTTTCGAGACTGTCATGTCGCTCAAGCATTCCAATACAATTCCCAAGCCAACCAAGAATTGACGGGACCTTGGCAATCCTTTGCCACATCGATCTCTGACAAAGCGTTCAAGCCCATTTTGGGACATGCCGAGTCCACCGTGTTAATGACCATTGCCCATGACGACGCCGATTATGTGTGTTGTTTGGTCAAGGTCATTCCCAGCCACAATCCACTCCCTCCAGCATTGCAGCAAGTCATTACAGAAACACGACGAGACGAAGGGTTTTTGGAAGAAGAAGTCTACGACGATGAAGAAGACGATGATGACGACGCAAGAATATACAATCGGTATCCCCCCTGTGTATTGTATTGGTGGGAAGTATCCAAACAATTCGAGGACGACGAAGAAAACTTTTTCTATCGCGTGGATAGCGTGTTGCCCGATGCTGAGGACCTGGAATTGGACTTTATGGAAACCACGCTATTTGCGGTTGGGGATGGCTTGGATGAAGATGACGAAGACGATGATCCATCAGGATTCTTCTTTGATTTGGGTATACTATAGCTCCAAGAAAAACAAGGGCTGGCTGCCTAGCTGGAACAAAGTAGGTGTCTTATTATTGTACAATTCAATTCGCAGCAAGTGTCAATTCCACAAAGACAGCACATGTGGATTAGCTATCCAGGAAAAGGGATGCCACAGGACGCACTACTGCGCTAACCATTCGAAGGAACACAACTCTGGCACCGGTAGGCGAAGATGTAATGTTCTACAAACAAATGCAAAAGATCACAAAGCTCAGTTTCGTTCATCTGCACGCAATTCGGAAATTCTATGGAGCAGTCCCAACAGACTGCATTTATTTGTTTCGTTTCGTCTCTCCAATTCCATGCCTTGCCCCACAAACTGGAGACCATCACTAAAAGGTGGCAATCACCAAATGAAAAAGATCTCATTCCCCAAAGCAGCACTCTCTATTCTCCGCTGACCGCTTTTTTGCCGTCACCGGTCCAAACTCGGTCGGCTCCATCTCTGTGATACGAGAACATAGGGTTCGTACCCTCTTCAAGCTGCTACTACCTGCGGTACTTCCGGTTTGACCAGGAGGCCCCAAACTTTGACTTTTCATGTCATACCGTAGAGGTCCCCACGCACTCTAGATAGTATTCACTCTTTGCCTTCCAGAGCGATTGAACCGTATCGTATGCAAAGGCCTTGCAAGCCGTGCCAGCACGAAAAACGGACAGTTTACGAGAAGGTCCTTCAAAGTCAGCAGTCCTCTGCAGTTATCTCCTAAAGTCACCGCATGCCTTTTATTCTATTGTTGCTTTTTATCACTGTCACCACCTGCATCATTATTCCAACTGGACGGATCGTACAAATCCAATCCACGTTGATAGAGTGACACCCGTTTGGGTCCAACTTTTTGATTCAATGCCCATTGCCATAGACCAGGCACGTATTGCTGCAGGTACATGCCCAGCAAGGTTGGTTGTTTGGCAATCCATGCTTCTTGTCCTTGCTGTCGTTTCTGTGCCATGTGACTCATGGCCAGGGACGCCATGCGTTGTACAGACATTTTGAAAGGACTCTTTTTCGTTTTGGTTGTGGTGTCATCAGTTGTTTGTTGTTGTTGTTGTGTTTGTTGTTGATTCCTTTTGTCTGGTTGGTTTTGGAAGAAAGGAGTATCAATCGGTCCTGGACATAGTATGTCCACTCGTAACCAGGAACTGCATTCGGCTTGCAAGGAAGAAGCATACCCGTGCAAGGCGTGCTTGCTGGCGGCATAGGAAGCCGACAAGGGAACCCCCATTCGTCCCGCCACGGAGGATGTCAGCACAATTTGTGGCTTGTCTTTATTTGTTTTGCCGGGTGCTAGTATCTTGTGCTGGAGTAGCAACTGTGTCAGCACAATGGGTGGAATGGTATTGACTTGAAACATGCGCAGTGTGGTAGCGGGATCGGTTTCTTGGACGGTGGAGAGGTGTCCTTGGCCTGCATTGAAAATGACACACAGGCTGTTGGCGTTGTTTTCATCATCTGGATTATTGCATAGTTCTGGAATCAACTGCTCCAGAATCAGTCGTTCCAGTTCCTGTGGCGTCGAGGTGACATCCAAGGGAATCACTGCCACTGGGCATGTCTGACATGCTTGAGCCACTTTGCGCAATTGTTCCCCATTTCGCGAGGACAAGATGAGCTTTTGACAGTACGGAGATATCTGATAGGCCAATTCTTCGCCAATTCCACTGGAAGCCCCAACGATCCAGACTGTTTTATTGGCAAAATGGTCATGATAGGCCCCTTGGGACGCTGTCCCTCTCCATTGGAGAAACTGGTGGTAGCAATACAAGGATGGATTGGCATCCATAAAGCCAAAGGCGGCGACTGCAGCACAAGCTGCTGCTGTCAGGGAATTGCGAAGCAACAAGTTGTACGGGATCATGGTCTGCTAGTAGAGCTGGCTTCAGGATGCATAGCGTTCATTCATTCATTCATTAATTTACATGGATGAGAAAGAGGGTGGCATCCAACTCGAGGATGGTTGGTGCACTCTCCACTCTCGTCTACACGGTCGCTCGGATCTTTGGATCTTTGAGTATTTCAGCCAGCAAAGCGGTTAGCTTTACCTTTTTGACCTTTGCTTCTTTGCGCAAGGAGCGCACCTACCAGGAACACGAATGATGAGCACACTTACCGGTAGGTTTCATTGAAATAGTTGCTCTGGCCGTATATGCTTGCCTCCGTATTCTCGAGAGAACAAACAATTTATTCATAGATTTGTGCTTCGAGGCGTTTCCATGAAAACCAGGGCCTTGAGGTAGAGTCTGCATCCACCGACTGAACACCCACGCCAACTTCCGTTTATCACTCCCCTACCGTGCTACCGGTACTCTAGACCCCCCTTCGATGAGTTGATGGGAGTTGCAATGGCGGTTGGTACAGATTCGTCAATAGTATCCAGGTCACTGATTGCCTCTGCCAAAGCCACGGGAAGATCTGACGCATCCACTGATTCTGCAGCACGACCACGGCGGATTGCTACTGGCAACCTAAAGCCTGGATTGCTAGTGAAGGTTTTTGTTTGAAAACGAACATCAATTTCATGGGAAACCTTCAGCAAATCACTGGCGTACCGGTAAGAATCACTAGCATCTTCAGGGACAGGTGGAAGTGTGACCAAGTGGTTTCCCGAGGATAACTGTTCCGCTACCAGTTGGTAGTTCCTCTCTGATTTGAGTGGATCTTTCTTTTCCTCTTTCAATTCCTTAGAACCTTTCTTGGCACAATAGGTATCATCCACAGCCACCTCTGATACCGTCAAATCTTTCGTAATTTCCTTTGTGTACTTGGGATTACCAAAGTTTGGGTAGGCAACGTCAACCCTCTCCACAAGGGTGACAGTGATCTCTTTGATGGTGGCCTTGCTATCGTTGACAATCCCCAAATCCAATGTAATCTGCTGTCCAGGAATGAGGATAGTATCATCTGTGTGGGCACCAGCCGTCACTTCTCCTTTGCTAACGTCCAGTGGTCCCCGAACCTTTTGAGTGTCTGGTCTGAAAATCTTGGGAACCACAATGATGGCTTTGGGTTTTGCATCAATTTTAGCAGCCAGCTGGCTTTGTGGTTTTGGAAGATACCTGATCCTTTTAGCACTGCTTCTACTTTATATTCGATTGTGGCCAAGCTTCCTTTTTCCTTGGCTAAAAAGGCACCAGGTAGCTCCGAGGGCAGCGGAATCTGGAAGGCATATTCATAGGTCCAGGCCGGAAGCAACCCAAAGTTGCCGTTGATAATGCGATTGACATCATGCATCAAAACGTCTTCATGGATGAGCTGCTTGGTCTGCTTCTTTGTCTCTTCCATCACAAATTCTCCCGTCGACACCGCGTGGGCGATTTGGATCTTCTCTTCACCAAGAAATTTGACATCAAGTTCCTTCGCTTTGGTATCCTTCTTTGCCTCGACAATCAGCTTGCCATTTAGCGTTCCTCCTGCTACTATCGGTTTAGCCGTCAATAGCTTGAAAGCAACCATGGCGTCAATATTATTCTGTTCTAGCGACTTGCATTGGCCAGGGTACAGGCAGGAATTGAATTGGCACCATTGCACCGGTACCGGTATGCAAGCTCGGGTTCGGACAAAAAGATGAGGTTAGAACGATGACGTTACTAATGGTGCGCCTGCCTTCACATGGTAATTAGGTGTGGCGGACCCCCAGCCGACTCAGAGATGATGGCGTGCTCAGACTCTCACATTTTCGCTCTTATCGCCAACGCCAAAGTGATGTTGAAGCACGAGCGATTTGATTTATGCCGTCGAGGGCTTGAAGCAGCAGAGCAAAGCAACCCGCTGCATCAAGGCATGCAAGGCAATCCTTGGCCCCTCTCTTCTGTCATCCGAAAGTAGTTGTCAGCTGTCGCCATGTCGTCGTCCGCTACTATCAACCTAATCGGATGTGCGGCGCCCCTCCTGAGCGCAAGAACTCTTTCGGATTGTCAATCGGCCGAAGATCCAACCTGCGAAGGAGGCGTTGCCGCAGTCGCTGCATTGGCTCGTCATCATGCCAGTACGGACAATGGTGATCAATCCACTCTGATCATTCCTAGGTTGGATCGTCAACACGAGTTTGTGCAATCGCACCCTCAGGGGTGGAACGTGAACACCCTCGTGCTGCATCAGCACTTTGGTTGGAATGTCGTTACATCCCACCCGTCCTTGGTAGAAGAGAACCAACAGCAGCAAGAGCTCACATTGGATGACAGCATTCAAGAGCAAAGTCCACCAATGGACTTGAGCGGTCTTCAGACGCCCGACATGCCGATAGTCATGACCAATGTAGCTTTGCCTCCCAGCAACTCTTGGCACCCTTACGTTCAGTCGGTACACTTTGACACTCAGACCAGGATTGCGATCATTGCATTGGAAGAAGAGTTACCTAGCGATACTGATGATGGCAACAGCATTAGTTGGTCCCAAGTAGAATCGGCGTGGAGTAGTCTAGATTTCATTGCCGCCGAAAACAAGCGACAAAACTGCGGCGATTCCATACCAACCACGACGACAACCACATCATTACCAACCGCAACAGCAACTCCACCAACAGCAACAGTTACCACAAACATCATCAGAACAAACACGACCAATGATACTCCATCGATTGAACAGGATGCGGATATCATTGTATCGCAAAGATCAGCATCGAACAACAACTGTTGGATTCCCATCATTTTAGTCTACAAGAATAGATCTTCCCAAGGCTTTGATCGCCTCGTTTCGACCGTGTCCAAGCATAAACACCCTCCCGCTCTGATTGTGGATTGGGAAGGTACCCAAAAGGCATACAACACTCCCAAGGTCACGGAAGAAGATGTTTGGATTGTCAGCCAACCCATGACATCCGATTCGTACATACAGTTCCAAATGACGATAAACGATGACACCCGTCGCATCGACGATTTGACCATTCTCAGTGAGGACTTGATGGAACCACTGCCAGCTGAATTCAAAGATTCACAATATGCCTCTGATATTGATTTCTTGCGGAACCTTGCCGATGAGGCCATTGCTCATGATCCCATTCTAGGCAATAGCAACGCCATGCCGCGGGCAGACACGGGGCAGTGTCGACACCAAGAATGTGAAATTGGAAACTTGTTCGCCGACAGTCTTCAATGGTGGCAGCAACAACAACAACGAAACAACGACGTCGACTCTAGCCCTGCACAACAAGTTGCCTTCTTGCGGGGAGATTCCATCACAGGACCAGGATGGTCGTTTGGTCAGATTCATATCTCGGATATCTGGAAGACATTACCCTATCCCGTCACCGTTTGCACAGGCAAAGTCAGTGGATTGTCACTCTTGCGTGTCCTGGATCATGCAGTGCGACACTCCGGGAGGGAATCGCCGCGGGGTGGCAACAACGCAACAACAACAGCTGCAGGGGATTTATCACCTTTCTTGCAAGTGTCGGGGTTGCAAGTGGTTTATTTCGGTTCATCGTCATCATCACAGGGGAGTTCGACGCGTTTGATCTCCGTCAAGGTCTGGGACCAGAATGAGCGTGCCTACGTGCCACTGAATCCCCTTCGTTTGTATCGGTTTACCACCGAAAGCTCCATGTGTGACGAGACGGAATCTTCATTCGCGTCGTTGCTCGGAGGTGACGACAATGATAGTGCGACACGGATGGAAAGCAAACTGCTGCAGAACATTGTTGGGGAATACTTACAACAGCTTGATGCAACGTACGTTCCTCACGTGGAGGACCGCTTGATGGAAAGCACCGATGAGAGTGCCAAGCCTCTAAACTTTGCTTCGACTGCCGGAGCCTGCCCAGAGGGAACGTATTGGGAAGGTAATGACAACTTGTGCCAATCATGCCCGAACACCAGAGATCATGTGACCATATCAGACAGCAGCGCGGAGTTCACTTTTCAACACGGCGATACTCTGGAACCACAAACGGGACGAGTGGTGATAGTGAACCGAGATTTGCACAACTATCTAGTCACATCACGAGATCTCCCACGTTGGTTCAAGTTCACGGGAGTGGACTCGTTGTCATCGTCACGTCAATCGCTTGAGGCATGGCCGGAGCTTCCTGTGAGATTGGCCAGTGGGGAGGAAATTGCCTTTGACTATGCTATCAATGCATCCAAGGTTGGCGTCGGCAACACCTACCACACGATTTTCTTCAACATATCTGCCTATCAGCCAATTTCAACCTGCGGAACAGAACCGTACACGTTGCCGTTGGGTACATTGGTGCAAGTGAATCCTCCTCCGGCTTCCGTGGGTCTTGGATATCACTCCTCGGCAGGGTTCACATTATTGGGCCTTATCCTGATGGGTTGCCTTGCTTTGGCGTCTTGGGTGTTCTTGAAACGAGAAAGATGGGGATATGGCACGCTTGAAGCTGGCAAACTGGATCACAAATTTTCTCCCATGCCGTTTCAACCAATCTTCCTGGTTGCAATATGCTTCGGAGTGATGACGATGGCCTTCACGTTGTTGGCATTGAGCATCGAAGAAGCCTGGCAGTGCTTGGCTGCACCGTGGTTACTTTCATTCGGCCTCACGATTGTGTTTTCTGCGCTGATATCGAACCTTTCGGCTGCTAAGAAGATGATTCTGGAACCACCCAACGAGCATGTAATCCAAATGTCAGCAAGATACTTGTTGAAGGCATTCGCCGCGCTTTTCATTGTCAATTTTGGAATCCTTTGTTTCATGCTTCTTGATCCTCCAACATGGGGTCAAAAGGCTGTTGACGACGAAGATTGGAAATCTTACGGGTTTTGCGACTACAGCGACCCGAATGCAAGCCTCCTTATCGCCAGTGGAGTTACCCATTTCTTGACACTTTGCTATGCTGTTTACCAGGCCTATCACGTGAGCAACATGAGCGAAGAATTTCAGGAACTAAAGACCATCATGGTTGCCCTTTGTGTCTGGTTCCAGGTAACTGTCATTGCCATTCCCACGTGGTTCACAATTGACAAGGGCAGCATGATTGGACAATACTACTTCAAAGTTGTCACCATCAGTACGCTCTGTGTGTCTATGTTGCTCTGCATATTCTTGCCCGTGATCACCAAGAAATTTGTCCCACCAGTGAAGACGATCGAAGAAAAAGATGAGGACTACCAATCCCTGTTTGGCGGGTTTATGGGGTTCAACCATTTTGCTGGAAGCGCTGTCAGCAACAGGGACATTCACGGGGCGCCCGATGAAGAGGTTCCGCAGGAGGAACAAAACCGTTGCCTCACCGACAAGGTTTGCTACTACCAGTAACGTGACGTCTGGGGGAACGGGGCCAGGGCAGCAAAAGGGAGAGAACGTTAAATTTTAATAATATAGAACATGCTACTACGAACCAAGATGCCAACGGTATTCCAGTTAGCCACTTGAACACTGTTATGTTATGTTTGGCTTTGGGGTGATGTTACTAGTTTGATCTATGCATGTTTAGTCGTCTCGTTGGCTTGTTGCAATACACGGCTCTTAGCCTTATTCGCGACTCGATCCTAGATAGGGTTTGAGTTCGACTCATGACTGAGTCTCTCGTGAATAGTCATTTGAGACAGGGTTCTCAATGACCGCTCTGGTCATACTAGGTTGATGATGAAACATCGCTCTAGATATTTAGCCAGCGTGGAGTACTTCCACGCTACTAGATCCATGCTAGACAAACCTTCTACGCGTTCCATTTTAGGATCGTGGAGAGACGTAGGATTACTACCGCAACCTACTCTATCACACTTTATAGTCTCCCGCGGGAGGCCAGATCTACGATCCCTTGATGATGATCTCTCTCGTTGATTAGTTTTCATAGCTTTCTAATCTCTCTCATAACTTTCATTCTCTCAAGCTCAAAACACTCGAAAGATCTTTACACTAGCTTTTAGCGTAGTGCATTTTGTTAACAAACACAATAGCTTTCAGCTACCCTCAACCTATTCCTTCACCATGAAGATGGCTCAAGGAAAGCATGCGT
>CAICTM010001149.1:17958-35768 GCA_903772945.1 Seminavis robusta | reverse complement strand
AAGAGGAGAGATACATGTCAACGACACTATGATGATTCATCAGTATCAGAACCGTTCACAAGGTCCTTACCACACAGACCGAGTCAAATAACATGGCACTGTACGGCTCCGACATACTACCGCCAATAGCGGCACAGTCTACCAGACTTGGAACATAAGGTATTTAACACCCATACAAGGCCTGATCCCCTTGTAGGATTGCATCGTGCGACGCACATGTCTACATCCAATCTCCGGAGGTGCCCGCACTTTAATTCATATGTTCTCCTTGTCCGACTGATGTCGTGCCTTCCGTGACCTTGTCAGGGGGCGAATGCAATACACGGCTCTTAGCCAATGCAACACACGGCTCTAGCCTTATTCGCGACTCGATCCTAGATAGGGTTGAGTTCGACTCACGACGTAGTCCTTGCGGATAGTCATTGGAGCAGAATTCTCATGACCGCTCTAGATCAAATCTAGTTGATGATGAAACATCGCTCTAGATATTTTAGCCAGCGTGGAGTACTTCCACGCTACTAGATAAATGCTAGACAAATCTTCCACGCGTTCCGTTTTTGGATCGTGGAGCGAGTAGGATTGCTACCGCAACCTACTCTATCTCACTCTACAGTCTCCCGCGGGAGTTCAGATCTACGATCCTTTGATTGTGGATCTCTCTCGTTGATTAGTTTTCATAGCTTTCTAATCCTCTCATAACTTTCTTTCTCTCAAACTCAAAACACTCGAAAGATCTTTACACTAGCTTTTAGCGTAGTGCATCAGGCTGGGACCATAGCTTCAGGCTGGGACAATAGCTTCAGCCGATTCTTCACCGCATGATCAATTCCATCAGGTAATTCCTGTATCTCTGCGTATGTAGCCCTTATCTGAGCTTATTGTTGTCGTCAATGCATCCCTCCCTTTTCATCAGCCATAGCGGCTTCTTGTTGGCATAGACTATGGTCTCAGTTCCAACCACTTTGACTTCGTTTTCACCGATCCTGACACAGTCTCCGCACCTACAAAACGCAGTTTCCGTCACCAGTCCTCGGTTACTCGTCCTGTACCAGCAGCCTTCTCTGGTCCCTCCTATGCTTCTAGATTGGTTGATTTGAGACAGGGATTACTAGTAGTAACACCACTTCAAAGGTTTTTTTTTAAATATACCACCAATGGCAGCATCAGTAGCATCGAGTAAAGGACTGGCTGTGATGCAGTCGAGTGAAGCACCACTCGTCACTCGTCACTCGTCACTCGTGATCTTTTGATGAGTGATCTTTTGATGGCCAACAGTGTGTCAAAAGATCCAGGTTTGCCTCAGACCGAACCTTCCTGCCCTAATCGGATAGTGGACACGACAGACACTGGTCACGGCCGTGGTGAATTTTGCAAAATGAGTTTTTGACTTTTCTAAAAAACTTCTTTTGGTCTTGATCTTGGATGGAATGACGGAACAGAAGGTGCGAGAGACACTCTCTTCGCAGCCACTGTTCCGAACCCATCGAGGAGTCTCAGTCTGTCAACCAACAGCGGAACCAGAAGACGCTTCGAGTGTAAGAGTGCTTTGTATCGGCTGTCCCATTGTAAGTCGATCTCGTGGATACCGTACCGGTACTGGCAATCGAGACGAGAAATAGAAGACGTCGTACCACGAGAAGAGACAATATATTTTTGGTTGGACCCTATTGCTACCGTAGCTGGCTAGTAGTCTACATCGTGTTTGCGCGACACAACCGGACAACAAGAACCGGATTCGATTGATTCGCTCGAGGGAACCCCACAGCTACAAGCCATTTTTGTTTCGTAGGTAATCATTGTCATGTCTGCCATTCTCGTCAACAACAATGGCAAAGACACTGCAGCAGCAATAAGAGAAGCCGAATTAAAGGCGGCGCCAACAACGGTCAGTCCTGCTTCCGAACCCCAAGGATGCAATAACACCCCCAAGATTCTTGTAGCAGAAGGAACAACAACAACAACAATGGAAAGCGTTCCCCAAGTAGAGAGCAAAAATAAGGAGAAAGAAGACACGAGCAATAGTAAAGCGGAAGAAGACTCGAGCAAGAGTAATGCGGATGAAGACAGAATGGCAGATGTCACAGGCTTGGCGCCACCACCACCACCACCAGCCAAACAAGCCAAAACGATGGAAAGTGCTCCACAAGTAAAGAACAAAAATAGTGTGGAAGAAGATGCAAGCGACAGCAATTTGGAAGAAGATGCGAGCAAGAGTAACATGGATGAAGACAGTACGGAATCAACCTCAATCTTGGCGCCAACGCCAGCCAAAGAAGCCAAAACGATAGAGACTGCTGCACAAGCCGAGAGCAACAGCAACGGGGAAGAAGGTGATAGCAAGACTGATGTGGAAAACGATGTTGTGCTACTAGCGAGCACAAGCGAAGCATCAACAGAACCAAGACCACAAGTTCCCGAGCTGCGAGACTTTGACGCCAAGATGCAACGGTTGATTGCCTTCAAGGAAAAGTATCTCACGTTCGTCGTCAAACCAAGTCAGCTTCCAGAATACAAGGACCTGGATGAGTGGGCGACTTGGATCCGGCACTATAAAAAATCCTTGTCACCAGAGCAACTTTGCCAATTGTACTCGATTAAATTCAAATGGAGTGAGCCCGGAAAACAGGTTGGCAAGAGCCAACAACGATGGGAAATCATGTTTGCAAAATTGGAAAATTACAAGCAACGATATGGAGATTGTAAGTCAAATCGATTCGATTCGATTCGACTCTACGAGCTTGCTACTTGAGTATCCACAAGTTGGATTTCCCTCACACACTGTTTGGGCTTTTCCGTTCTTGCGTCCCCTTGACTTCAGGTTTGGTACCGGTCCGATGGAAGGAAGACCCTGCACTGGGAAAATGGGTCTCTCGGCAACGAGACACCAATAATTGCAGATATCTCTCCGACGAACGAAAAGCCCGTCTGGATGGCATTGGTTTCACGTGGAATGCCAAGTTTTTGGGCAGTCAAATGGAGGTCCGACCAAGTCCCGTCGAAGGTTCCATTCCAGCGAAACAACAACAAAAGAAAAAGCAGGCCGCGGCAACCCACGACATTTCCAAAATCTACGATATTTTGAAAAAACCCAAGCCCAAAAAACCCAAGCCCACCAAAGCCAAGCCCACAAAACCCAAGGCAGCACCCAAGGTAGCACCAAAGACAGCGCCCAAGAAAGCACCGGAGGAATGCAAGGAAGGCACAGATTATGAGTGGGAGGCCCAGTTTGAAAAACTGTTGCACTTCAAGAACAAACATGGGTAAGTTTGTGTTGTTGTTGCGAATGCACCTGCTGCTGTCGGAAGTCTTATATATCATTTCATTCATTCTTTGCAGCCACACGAACGTTCCTCAACCTGTCACAGCTGATCCAGAGTTTGGTGCATGGGTGCGTGCACAGTGTCATGACTTGAGGCAGCGGACTACACTCCAGCAATATCGAAGATTTTGGAGTCTAGAGGGGATTGGATTCAACTTTGATCAATATACCAGTTCGCCGGATGTGGAGGCTCCCCGATGCGGAGTCAGTTGTCCTACTGGTTTAAAGGAAGACACCCCGAACCCCGGAGCCGCAACAGTAACTCCAACAGGCGGCAAGGCGCCCCCAGGGAAATGCAATGTTTCTACTGGTATCAATGCCAACAGCAAGAGCTGCACATTACCAACCACCGCACCAACCACCAGTGAGAAGGCTTCCATAGTCAATGTTAGTATTGGTAGAAAATCTGAGGCAGAGGGCACTGTTGCAGCAACAAAAACAAGCACAAAAACCCCGACAAGTGGGAAGGCTCCCCAAGGTAAACTCGGCGTTAGTACCGGTATAAAAACCAGCGGCAAGAGCTCTTTGGGGGAAATGGTGATGATGACGATCTCCACTGCTCCAAAGTGTCAGAAGACTTCCCAAAGGAAACGTGCTTCTAGTGTTCTTCCTGGCAAAAAAACTGAGGCTCAGGGCAGCATTGTATCGAGAACTACAATCAGCAACAGTTCAACAGCCAAGCGGGCAGAGGCTGAGAGTCCCGCTCGGCATGACACGAAGCAGTTACCGGTAGTTACACCGACAAACGTACCGATCATGAATCGTGTCCTAAAAGGTATGGAGACAACTGGCGGGAACGGTCCCTCGTCACTGGAGATTCGCAACAAGGAGGAATCCAAGCATGCCAACCATGAAACAATGGATTCCAAGCAAGTCAACAATGAACTGGTACCGGTAGAATCCAAGCCAAGCAACATTGAAGCGGTAGAAACGGCTCGACAGGGAGCCGTCGAGCCTTCTTGGAATGTACTATCCCAAGGACGCTACGACCCCGACGGCTGGGACAGCTTGCAAGCCCAGAGGGAAATATCTTTCCTGGAGCGACAGCATGAAAAGGCAACTCCTGTTCGACGCAATTTTTTGCCTTTTCAGCAGCCCTTGCCAAACAGTCGGGACGCGGCCATGCTTCCAGACTTCGACTCAATGCCCTCATCACAACAACCGTATTCTGCAAACCTAAACCGACAAAAGCCAAACAATATCGATGCAGCAACGATTCCAGAGAGTCAACCGTTTAACCTGCCGCCTTCAAGGGTGATCGAAGCACCTCAGTCGGCAGGAAACAACGCACCAAAGCCGCCCTCTGCACCCAAGAAACGACGTCGGCACAAGAACGAAGAGGCGCGCTCGTTTGCTGCGGCTTGCAAGGCTCGTATGCGTCAGCAACAAAAGCGGCGCCGTACTCTAACGTAGCTCTCCTGTTGGGATAGAATGTCACCACGGAAGCTGTCGGCTGCTGGCCCTGACTTACACTAGTAAACCCCTTCCTCAGTCCGTATTCTTCTGTGATAGCTAGTAGCAACGCTGGAGTGGAGGTCCCGGCGTTAGTCCAGGAGTGGTGAGTCAATGTTCAGGTATGAGATTGGGCCAGGTGTTGGATGGGGTAGGCCCAGGACGGGGTCAGTGATTGATCCAGTAGTGGGGAGTTACGAGTTCTGTACCCTATCGGTATCTCTGGACTGTGGTGCTTGTGTCATGACATAATCCCGCAAGTAAGAACTGGCTGGCTACCAGTACCATGTAATTGCCTTGGAGGAGCTGCCGGGCCCACCGGAGGCCAAACGATGATTCAATCAAATGGATCTGATCTACTTCTGTCAGTAGGCGCTTTGGGTATGCTCTTTGGCCAACAACGGATCAGTTCCTGGCACGCAGACCATCACAACGAACACAGCACCAAGAATGCTTCTCTTTTGGCTGCTTTCGAGACCATTTCCATCAGAGGTCACGTTTCCCAAGCCCCACCTCATGTTTGATCTACAGGCGACCATGCGGAAGTGTATTAGTTTGTTTTTGGGCTGGCGTTGGTTGCTACCCTTCTCCATAGCAAAGGTATGCTTTAGCCCATACGGGGGAGGGGTACTAGTATCGGTACCGTAGGGACCTGTGGTGGTTGGTAACCTTCCTGCTAGAGGGCTTACGAATCAATCGATTTCATGTATTCTTCGTGTTGACTTCCATTTCTAGTATTTACACAAATACGTAGTAGCTGCTGTTAAAGAGAAAGTCTATACAACAAAAGAAAAGCCCAACCGTTGCTTTGCTTCGCTTCAGTTAGCTAGCTAGCTCTAGCCAGGGACACTCCCTTGCCTGCTAACAGTGCTTAGGGAAGGTAGGGGAATCCATGTCCTGTGATGGAAGCACCTGCAACCATACCTCCAATGGCGCACATGGCAAGACGTCCGTTCTTCAATTCTGCGAGTTGCATTTCCTTTTGCTTGGCGGGGTCACTTGGGAAAAGACCAATGGGGTCAAATCCAAAGTCACCTGGTGCACGGTCGAATTCGTTCATGTTGGCCAAAGCAGGGAAGGAGCACGCCTCAATGAAGGAGATCCATCCGAAGATTTGGATCATGGACTCTGGGAGCTTGTCGTGAGCTTCCAAGACACTAGGGATACTTTCAAAGGAGTAAGCTTCACCTGGGATACGGATGAATTCGGGGACAACGAATCCAAGGGTGGCCAACATAGCAGCACGGCCGTGTTTCAACTCGGCCTCACGGAACCATGGGAGCCATTCGGGGGCACGCTATGATGATGATCAGGAAAAAAGGCAACAGAGTGAGAGAAAGTCGGAGGCATAACTCCAAGATAATAGTCACATGCCCCCATCACTCCATAAGGAACGGGACGCGCCCGTCTAACGGTATCTCACCTCAGTGAAGCCAACAGGGTCCCAGTTCTTGGAGCTACCTGCCATGAGCATAGGTTCAGGACCCTCTCCTCCAACGTAGCCATTGGCGAATTCGTTGAGGGAAGTGGAGACCCGAACAGCTTCCTTGGCAGGAGCAAAGGCGCTAGCAGATGCCACAAGGGCGGCGGTAACCAAAAGAGACTTCACCATGGTGTCAGTATAAAACAAAGTTATATGTTTGCAGAGGCAAGAGCTGTGGTAGAGGGCAAGGATGAAGAAACAAAGCGAGCAACAGAGCAACAAGGGACGTGACGACAGCAAGCTGAGCGTCCTTCCTTCATTGCTCTTGGGAGCGAGAATCCAAATCTCATTGGAACCGTCAAGGATACGTGTTCAACTTGTACACTGTAGACGCACATAAGAACATAATCTCTTTGCTTACACCATGTGCTCGATACCGCCAGCTCTGCTGCCCTTCTCAAACTTTTGCAGGAGGCTTTTGAAGAGGTTTTGGAGTACGATGTAGGGAAGTTCTAGCTATGCATAGCTTGGGGGAAGCCTGCGAGGGACCAGACTTTTAGGCAAAGAAGAACCGGAATTCAGGACTAGGTTGGGTGGTATCACGGGCAACAAATTGAGGCCCCTCACGGCGGCCAAAGGCTTGGCTTTGGATCCCCAGAAACATAAATGGGTAGCTTTCACAAGGGCAATGGAGATGGGAGTCTGCATGAAGAACATCATTTGAGAGTATGCCCATGCGGTTGGGAATACTATTTTCCCGATAAGTGTAATCGAATCGAAACGACACGTCCATGCAGAGAGGCTAGCTAGATATAGAAACATAATCTACTACATGCACTTCCCATGACAGAGAAACCAACGGATTGTACTCAGCGACGAGTGCTCGCATTAAATACAGTTTCAAGCTCTACTCGTCTGCCCTATACATTGATTGTAGATGACGCTTTTTTGCCTGGCATCAACGTCCATACCAGCGGTCTCTCTCTTTTTGTCTCACACACAATCCTGACTCAATTGTGAGGTTTCGTTTGCTTGTTTGTTTGTGTCCTGAATAGTACTCTACTAGGCTGTTGATACCTTACAGAGCCATTTCATCGTAGAGTGGGACATCGGAGAGCGCACTCATGTTATCCATGTACGTTCGCAGTTTGGTGGGCCATTCGACCCCCTTGATGATGGTAATGGATCTCAACCGAGCAAAGAGATCGACATCATCCAAACAAATTCCACCGGGACTGCAGTAATGTTCACTGTAAATAATATCATCGAGTTCGACCAACTTTCGGTTCAATTCTTCCAAGAGCGGCGCCGGATCTGCGGCCATGGCTTCGGCGTAGAGGGTCAGTTTTTGATCCATCGTCATGTCGCCTTCTTTCCATTCCTTCTTTTCAAAGGGTGGGAGTTGATGATTTTTGATAAAGGCGTGACGTCCATCGAGTTGTTGAAATTCGGGCAACAATCCCGTGGCGACGTAACGAGGACGTTGCAAATTGCGGAGCAAATCCCGGACGGATTTTTGCCAATCCTTAATATCGGTCCGTTCCGTGGCGGGGCGAATCACATTGGTGGGTCCAAAGCGAGCATCGTTCTCGACCAACTTGACAATGTCCATCGACTCGGCCATGACCAACGAATCTTCTGGTAGGGCCTAATATAAGCAAGGACAATAGTGAAAATATATTAGCAAACAAAAGAGAGTGAGAACAGAAAACATGGAAAACGATCAGGATGAGATGGTTGGGTACAACTTGGTCACTGAGTACAGCCAGAGAATTGTCCTCAGATTCCATAGATTGGGTTCCTGTTTTGCTTGCTTCTTTTTGTTTTACTTTGGTTTCAAATACTTACAAAGATGGGAGCAATCTTCTTTCCGACCAGAGCTGTCGGAGTGGGGATATCATCATTGGCCAAAAAATAGAGATTGTGTTTGATATTCTTGATTCCCAGAGCCACTCGGACACGGACGCAAAAGGGACAGTGATCGTAGACATACAAAACGGGCAGATCTTCTCTGACCACACGAGGAGGCTTGTTAAAGGCGGTCGCCAAGGAGGTTGTCATTTGCAGTGCCGTGGCTGTTGACGAAGGAGCGGTCGTCGTAAAGGCAGAGGCAGATGCTGCCAAGAGCAGGACAAGTACGGTGAATCTCATCATGGTGAACAAAGGACAACTACGACGGCAACAACAACTTGGAGAGAGGTAAGAAAGATATGAAACAGCGTTGTTCCTCAGTGCAACGCCATGGTCGAGATCCCAAGAGAGTAGGATGCTGATGTCACTGCGAAAGTTCTTCTGAGCTATGGTATCTGGAAGCGGTATCCGAAGCTTTAACATTTCAATGCAGCGGTACGAACTGTGGTACGTCAGTGTAGTACGTATGCATGGCTTGACTACAGTAAGCTTAGAGTTATTTCAATCACTATCACTACTCTGGCGGGTCTGAACCTCCATTCAGCAGGAAAGAAGCTTCAACATTCGCACCACTGGCAACAGCCGATCCGTTGTCCCTTACTTTTACTACATCGCTCTCCAACTATCTCACTTCCTCCAAATCACAAAGTCAGTACTGCAGTTCAGTTCAGTCCAATGATGCTATCACCTCATGTCGCCATTTCAGGAGCAGGTCCAGCCGGTTTGCTCATGGCGATTCTGCTGTCTCAAGCGGGCGTATTGGTGACGGTCCTGGAAAAATCGCTGGTGGCCGATCCTTGGACATCCAAATCGTACAGTATCAATCTCAACGATCGAGGGCTTTCGGCATTGGATCATGCCGGTGTGTTGCACCAAATCCAAGCGGTGGGCATGGCACGTCATCGCGTCATCTTGGAGTTGCCGAATGGTCAGCAACAAATCATTCCCCGGAATCCTCCCAATTACTCACTGACGCGACCGGCATTGGTGGAATGTTTGGAATCTATTCTCGTCGCTCAGGCCGAACGAGTCACGATACAACGAGGCGTGGGAGTCACCAATGTGGTGGTGTGTGCTGATCAACAGCAACAACTGCAAGTCACACTGGACAATGGATCGACCCTGTCTTGTACGCATCTGATTGGCGCCGATGGCAAATGGAGTGCCGTACGAAACTCGTTCGTGGATTGGAGAGAACAATTCACGGTGCAAGCGGAACCCGCGTTTGGCATTGCCATGACACCGCAGAAGAGTCCACCACGGTGGGCCAAAGATGCCACGACGGTCTTTCGGGCTCCCCAAGGAGCCAAATACTACATTTTGGCATCTCCGCTACCCAATAATCAGTATTCCATTTCGGCCATTTGCTATGACCAAGTTCGACAAGATCATCCCTGGTGTCTTCCTCGAGAAGACCAAGTGGCTAATCTAGAATCGTGGGAAGCCGAATACGGTCAAGATGACGATGGCAACACCGAAACAACCGGAGACGACGATCATCAGAAGTTTGTCGATCAACTAGGAGCCATGCTGCAACAAGAACTGCCGCTCTTTTTCAAAGACATTAACGGGTTGGAGACGGTCAGCACGGCACGGAGTCATCGTCGCACGTCGTGGCTCAAACCTTTGGTGGACCAACCGCAGTATTGCGATTCTTCCGGTCGCGTGGCATTGATTGGAGATGCCGCTCATGCCATGACCCCCGCCATTGGAGAAGGGTGCAATTGTGCGCTCGAAAGTGCCGTCTCGCTCAAAGAGCTGATTGTGGCCAAACAAAAGGAGCAACAACCACTGACCGTAGACGATCTCACCGAGGCATTTCGGGAATACGGATCCAAACGACCAGCAGAGGTCATGCCCATTCAAGCCAAGTCCGCCGAGAACAATCGGTACAAGGTACCGGAAGCAAGTTCCAGTAGGAAGTAGTAGTACCAATACCAATGCAATAGAAAACTTGGTTGGCTAACTAACAACTAGGACGACGAGTCTGAAGCAATAAAGCTAGATTCTTCAACAACATCTAGCGAGCAGCTACCGTAGCTCACTGGCTAGCTGCAAGCGGTCGTATCAAAAGTTGAATCTGGACATAGTATGGTACCAATGCAAGAGAAATATTGGTCGGTATCCAACTAAAGGTAGCTAAATACTAGGGAGACACGCTAGAGCCTTCAACAACATGTAGCGAACAGCTACCGGTAGCTAGCTACAAGCAAAGCAACCGGTCGTATCAAATGGTTGAATCTAGTAGGCTAGAAAATATATGAGTGCTTCCACACCCAAGTCTTGTTGACAAGCTGATCCCTTCTTTTGTGCCGAAACGAATGAAACTCAATGCCAAACGCAGGGATATCTCAGTCAAGTTCTCTCCCTTATTGGCTGGTTTTGACACCGATTCCATAGTTGAATGTTGAGTAATGCATGCTGTTGACTGGCTGTAGAGCACGAACAATTCTGCAACAGCTCTCCAAAGACAAGTGATGATGAATCAATGAAATAATCATACTTGTTTCTGTGCGAGTCTGTCGTCCACAAAACGATCTTCAAACTCTCCATCGGCATCAAAGCGACACTGATCTTGCTTTCCCAGTATATTGTATCGACTCACCGCCACACCATCGTAGACGATGTCCCGCAAAAATCGGGGCACCACCCATCGTGCGACTACTGCCGCTGGTTTCAGCGCCACTAGTCGCAGTGGCGTCAATGCTTCGGTAATGCGCAAAATGGCATCCGACTTGATGAAAGCGCTATCTTCTGTGACCAGAACAATGGAACTGATATCATTAGCCGCTCTTCCATTCACCTGCAGCAACGCACGGCCAACATTCGACTGAAGGGCAGAAAACCGCAATTTCCCTTTGGGATCCCAGTCCAGTGCCAGATTCACGGCCCCGTTGCACATGTTGCAAACGCCACTATTGAACAAAAATAAAACAGAATGTAAGATTGTTGTAGGGCACTAACTGAGTTTAATCAACGAGTGAAAAAGATAAAGAACAGCAAAACTCACTCAAAAAGAATCACGGGGCGTTTATCGGTAGCAAAGACTCTTTGTGCCACCAACGTTGGTTCATCACATTCCATGGCAAAAGAAGACTCGGTCGTGCCATTGGCGGATCCGCTACTAGTAGAGACGTTCGATGCCGCCGTCGCGAAAGATCTCGTTGATCGTCTGGACGAGACAAAAGCAGGAGATCTCGATGCTGAAGCTGATACTACTGGCAACAAAGGAAACTGGCTCCATCGACCACCTGACAGGCATGCCAGCCACAATGCTTTGATCCTCCACAACATGGTTATTCTCATTTCTTATTCTATGTGTTCTGGTGAAGAGGTTTGTGGCAGCTGTGGAGCTGCTGGGTTGCCCTGTTCCGGTGGCATGCTAATACTGGTGCCATGTTTGTGTTTCGCAGAATGAGGGGATGGTGACTGAGTCACCCAGTCACAGCAAAGAATCGAATCTTCTTTACAGCTCGCGCAGGCTTCAAACAAATGGGATGTGCATCGTGATCAGCTCCACCATGAGCTCCGACCTGGACCCTCTCATCACCCGAGAGAGAAAACCAATATGCATACCGATGCCATCCCTTTTCCCTGGCCTCCTACCTTGCGATCCTTTTCTTCTTCAGTTGGTCTGCTCGTTCTTGGCTTCGAAACCTCTGCAGAGAACTGATGCCCACGACCTCTGGAGTTCCCTCCCACCCATCGCCCACTCTGACCACGTACATCTTAATCCCATAGCGACCCGCATGGTATCGTGCGACCAGTGTTGATTGACAACACCTGCACCTTTGTAATCCAAAAATGGAGCTGTCCACCGTGACAAGTTCATTACACTCTTTGCTGAAATCGTATGACAAGAAGATTGTCTGAGGTTTCCTTCTTTGTCTTGGCTTTGGCCTCGACCGTTTCTGCTGGATTTTCTTCCATTCACACAGCCAAAAGCGCACCAAGGCATTGCGGCAGGACGTCCTACTTCTCGCGTTTTTGTTGTTGTCACCCAAGATTGAAGAAGAATCTATCAGCCAATACTAGACTAGCTAGCAGCACTCAAGCTGTTTTGGATAAAGCCAACAATGCCTTGGCCAATCTCCCCCACTGCACCTGTGCATGCCTGCGGGACCAAAGACACAGCCATTATTATCATAATATTATGGGCAGCCAACTTTGCAGTGGTACTCGGCGGTTCTGCATTTGCCTTTGCCACAAGCCAAACACCCGAATGGCTCGACTTTGGAAGTGGATGTGAACGCGGGCCAAGAAGCATTACTACGCTTGCTTTTTGCGAAAGCAACACAACACGAGCACGCTACTTTTGGAGGAGCAGACGAGATCAACAACATATCGTTTGTACTACAGTACTCAAACTTTAACAACAACAACAATAACAATCAGGAGCTGTCAACAACTAAATAAGGCAGCTTGTTGCGATTGTGGAGTCTGCGTTAGTCTCGTGGCTCAGTTTTGACATGGGCTGTGCTCCTCTTTGCCTTTTTCCGTTTCAAAATCTCGGGCGCGGGTGATTCTTCGTGTTTCCTCTTGATGGCAGTCATTTCGGTATCGTTCTTGTCGCCGCAACCGTTGATCGCTGTCGTGCCCTCACTGCCAACAGTCACTCGGCTAGTCACGCCGTCTGGACGAATCGATTCTTCATAGTCGCCACGAGCAGCTGACGAGTGTACAGGTGACGGTGACAACACCTGAATTCGATCCATCTCAAATTCGTACTCCATCAACCGTCCGTGGGCGCCGTCTCCTGGGTAGCACACATTGTAATGTGTTCCATTGAATGACTGGATGATTCCTTCAACGTTGTCTTCGCCCAATTGCTGCAACGACAAGAGAGACTGAGTTGGCTTTGCAAGCAAAGGACGAGTCGAGTCTTCCATTCTGCGCACGTACCGTCACAAAGCGAGTTCCTGCGGGGTATTTCGGACTGTTACTGGCGGGCAAGATCTTGATATCGTCCAATGCCTCCAGATCCTCTTCACTAAAGTCTTCTTCATCTCCATCTTCTGGATAGACAACGTGGTAGTAAGTTCCGTCAAAGGAAGTAATGACACCCTCAAAAGTTCCATGCCCATCAAAGGTCTTTGACGAAAGGTTAGCATCATTGCAAGCATCAGGAAGATTTTTGATTCACGATACTCACCCTTCGAAAGCGTGTCCCAACAAGAAACATGGGCAGAGCAGAACCAAGCCCCACCGTCGCGTTGTCGGTTTCTGAAAGAGTTTGGTTTTGGACTGCTCCATCCTGGCATCTCTCCGTAGCGTTGATGCAACTTTCACCATGGATGGGTTTGATCCCAAACTCTTCTTCCTCGTCATTTGCATGCTCAGTGCCAACTTGTCGTGCATCATCTCCAATCACTGGAGAAGAAGAGTCACGTGAGGGCACGTTTTGCTTCCTTTCTGCAGGCAAAGCCTGCCAAAGTTGAATCTGTTCTTGCGTAGGGTGCTCATTTGGAAAATTTAACTTGTGCTCTGGCAGCCCACTTTTCCTTGCTTCAAAGTAGTATGCAAGAGCAGCATGCTTTTCCTCCAAGAAGGATCCCAAATAGCAGGTTGAGCCACTGTTTCTTATCTGTGCCCGCCACTTGCTAGATTGTTTGTCATAGGTGACACCTCGATACTGAGAACTTTCACCATGGACAATCTGCTTCCATTCACAAATCTGTTCAGCTGCAGGATGCTCATCAGGGAAGTTCAACAGAAGCTCAGGCTGTCCAATTTTCCTTGCTTCAAAGTCGTATGCAAGAGCAGCATGCTTTTCCTCCAAGAAGGATCCCAAATAGCAGGTTGAGCCACTGTTTCTTATATGTGCCCGCCACTTACTAGATTGTTTGTTATAGGTGACACCTCGATACTGAGAACTGCCACCATGGACGATCTGCTTCCATTCACAAATCTGCTCAGCTGTAGGATGCTCATCAGGAAAGTTGATCCAAAGCTCAGGCTGCCCACTTTTCCTTGCTTTAAAGTCGTATGCAAGAGCAGCATGCTTCTCCTCCAAGAAGGATCCCAAATAGCAGGTTGAGCCACTGTTTCTTATATGTGCCCGCCACTTGCTAGATTTTTTGTCATAGGTGACACCTCGATACTGAGAACTGCCACCATGTTTCTGCCTCCATTCACAAATCTGCTCAGCTGTAGGATGCTCATCAGGAAAGTTGATCCAAAGCTCAGGCTGCCCACTTTTCCTTGCTTCAAAGTCGTATGCAAGAGCAGCATGCTTCTCTCCAAGAAGGATCCCAAATAGCAGGTTGAGCCACTGTTTGTTATCTGTGCCCGCCACTTGCTAGATTGTTTGTTATAGGTGACACCTCGATACTGAGAACTGCCACCATGGACAATCTGCTTCCATTCACAAATCTGCTCAGCTGTAGGATGCTCATCAGGAAAGTTATCCAAAGCTCAGGCTGCCCACTTTTCCTTGCTTAAAGTCGTATGCAAGAGCAGCATGCTTCTCTCCAAGAAGGATCCCAAATAGCAGGTTGAGCCACTGTTTCTTATATGTGCCCGCCACTTGCTAGATTGTTTGTCATAGGTGACACCTCGATACTGAGAACTGCCACCATGGACAATCTGCTTCCATTCACAAATCTGCTCAGCTGTAGGATGCTCATCAGGAAAGTTGATCCAAAGCTCAGGCTGTCCACTTTTCCTTGCTTCAAAGTCTATGCAAGAGCAGCATGCTTCTCCTCCAAGAAGGATCCCAAATAGCAGGCTGAGCCACTGTTTCTTATCTGTGCCCCCACTTGCTAGATTTTTGTCATAGGTGACACCTCGATACTGAGAACTGCCACCATGTTCTGCCTCCATTCACAAATCTGCTCAGCTGTAGGATGCTCATCAGGAAAGTTGATCCAAAGCTCAGGCTGTCCACTTTTCCTTGCTTCAAAGTCGTATGCAAGAGCAGCATGCTTCTCCTCCAAGAAGGATCCCAAATAGCAGGTTGAGCCACTGTTTGTTATCTGTGCCCGCCACTTGCTAGATTTTTTGTTATAGGTGACACCTCGATACTGAGAACTGCCACCATGTTTCTGCTTCCATTCACAAATCTGCTCAGCTGTAGGATGCTCATCAGGAAAGTTGATCCAAAGCTCAGGCTGTCCACTTTTCCTTGCTTCAAAGTCGTATGCAAGAGCAGCATGCTTCTCCTCCAAGAAGGATCCCAAATAGCAGGCTGAGCCACTGTTTCTTATATGTGCCCACCACTTGCTAGATTGTTTGTCATAGGTGACACCTCGATACTGAGAACTGCCACCATGTTTCTGCCTCCATTCACAAATCTGCTCAGCTGTAGGATGCTCATCAGGAAAGTTGATCCAAAGCTCAGGCTGCCCACTTTTCCTTGCTTCAAAGTCATATGCAAGAGCAGCATGCTTCTCCTCCAAGAAGTATCCCAAACTGTTGCTTGATATAATCGCGTGCCACTTGCTATATCGTTTGTTATATGAGACACCATGATACTGGGAACTGCCACCATGGGAATTCTCCTTCCATTCACAAATCTGTTCAGCTGTAGGATGCTCATCAGGAAAGTTCAAACGGAGCTCAGGCTTTTGCAGTTTCCTTGCTTCAAAGTCATATGCAAGAGCAGCATGGTTCTCCTCCAAAAAGGATCCCAAATAGCAGGTTGAGCCGTTGTTTGTTATCCGTGCGTGCCACTTGCCATTTCGTTTGTTAAAGGAGACACCTCGATACCGGTACTGGGAAAAGCCATAACGATGCCTTATCCATGAATGAATCTGTTCTTCTGTGGCTTGTTCATCAGGAAAGTTCAGCTGATCCTGAGGCCACCCAACCTTTCTTGCCTCCAAGTCAAAGGCTAAAGCAGCATGCTTCTCATCAACAAAATGACCCAGCACACAGCTCTTGTTGTTAATCAAAATCTGTGCTTGCCATGTAGTGCTTGTGATATGAAAAGTCACTCCTCTATACTTGGAGGAGCTTGATTGTTCCTCGAGAGGCTCCTCTAACGTAGTATCGCTGGGTTGATTGGCCGAGTCACTCGTCGAGTTGTTCCTCTTCGGAAAATTGAGTTTCTGCTGACCAAAATCCCTTGCGCAGGCATCGTACGCCATCGCTGCATCTGTTTCACTGCTGAATGTCCCAATATTGAAAGTTTCTCCGTTCGGCTTGCGAATTTTGGAGGACCATTTGTCAATCGAAATCCTCTCGACTCCCAGGTACCTGGATGTTACTAACGCGTTGTTCCAGTCTTCGCTGTTAGTAGGACCACCGATCAAGTCTGTGTACTGCCACTTGCCACGATCTAAATTGACGGTCAACAAAGTGTTGGTTTTCTCAAGTCGAATTGTGTGCTTGTCGACGTTCTCCAGATATTGGATAATCGTTCCGTCGGCAGTTTTCTTTTGATCTTGGCTCAACAATCGGATGGACCGTCCCACAGCAGCTCGTTTGATAGCAAGCTCGAAAGGAGGCTTTTTGGATTTCTTTTTCAACCAACGGAGTTCATGGTTTTTCAAGGACAGTTGCTTCTGTTCCTTGGTTTCCAACAGTTTAATGGTGTGCAATTTCATCAAAGGATTGTACGCCACAATCATTCCTTTTGAAAAGACGCTACGTTGAGCATCCAAGCGAATCATCAGAGCTCGTCCCACCAGACTTTGCCCGTCATTGTTGGATCCTGTATCCCTGTTGATACTGACTTTAGTGCTGCTATGATGAAACTTCTGCGCCATCTTTGTCGTCTCACTTTGAAGTACATGAAGTGCACAGCAAAACCAAAAATGCCAAAATCACAATCATCCACCGAAGAGGCGGGAAACACAATAATATTGCATCCATTTAAAATTTGAAATAGTCCAAGGGACGCAGCTAGTCTACTAGTGTGTGATATAAAAGGTGCTGTACCGGTAACTATGATAGATCTGTCATCGCGCCATTTTCTTGAGGCTATGTCTGGCGGGTTTTAAGTCAGCAGGAGCTGCGATACCTCGGCAGAAAGACAGATAGAAGAAGGAGGATCATGTTCGAGATTGCACCCATCTTTGAAGCCAGCCCTGGCGACAACACCCGACTACGTCGTGTGTTGCCGCCCGGTATCATTCATTCCCTAACCTTCTTTATTAAGCTAGCCCTGGCGACAACACCCGACTACGTCGTGTGTTGCCGCCCGCTACTCTATAATTTACCAGCTGCCATTCCCTTATTGTAACTCTAACCTTTACAACTCCTGCTGGCTTATTGTGCTGTTGTGCTGATTGCACTAACCTTAAATATTAATGATTTATTCCTACCCCTAACTTGTATTGAACCATCAATGTTCAGTTTTGTTGGCTTATGACTATCTCTATCCTTATACTTTGGCTTCACCGGAATAGGAAATAGGAAATAGAAAATTCGGCTTTTTTTCAGCGTTCGTCTCCTGTTTCCTCAGTTTGCTCGCTACTTGGATCCATATGACGAATACATGCAATCCAGCTATTGTAGCCAGCTACGGTACCGTAGTCAGAGAGTTACATTGATCGGCGACAGTGGCAACAGTACCGAACACACTCAGGTTCGGCTTTGCTCGCTGCACTCGGTTACCTCGCATTGGATCCTTATGACGAATACATGCACAAAACCGAATATTGTTAATCCAGCCATTGTAGCCGGCTACCGTACAGTTACATCGGCGACAGTGTCAACAGCACCAAACACACTCAGGTTCCGCTTTGCTGGCTACACTCCGTT
>CAICTM010001149.1:0-17951 GCA_903772945.1 Seminavis robusta | reverse complement strand
TGGATCCTTATGATACATACATACACAACCGAATATTGTCAATCCAGCCATTGTAGCCAGTTACCGTAGAGTTACATCAATCGGTGACAGTGGCAACAATACCGAACACACTCAGGTTCCGCTTTACTGGCTACACTCCGTTACCGGTACCTTGCATTGGATCCTTATGATGAATACATGCACAACCGAACATTGTCAATCCAGCCATCGTATCCAGCTATCGTAGAGTTCATCGATCAGTGACAGTGGCAACAGTACCGAACACACTCAGGTTCGACTTTGCCCGCTGCACTCGGTTACCTCGCATTGGATCCGTATGACGAATACACGCACAAAACCGAATATTGTTAATCCAGCCATTGTAGCCGGCTACCGTACAGTTACATCGGCGACAGTGTCAACAGTACCGAACACACTCAGGTTCCGCTTTACTGGCTACACTCCGTTGACGGTATCATGCATTGGCATGCACAACCGAACATTATGAATCCAGCCATTATAGCCGGCTGCGGTATAGCTACATCGACGACAGTGGCAACAGTACCGAAAGTTCGGCTTTGCTCGCTATGGTTACCGGTACCTCGCATTGGATCCTTATGACGAATACATACACAACCGAATATTGTCAATCCAGCCATTGTAGCCAGTTACCGTAGAGTTACATCAATCGGTGACAGTGGCAACAATACCGAACACACTCAGGTTCCGCTTTACTGGCTACACTCCGTTACCGGTACCTTGCATTGGATCCTTATGACGAATACATGCACAACCGAACATTGTCAATCCAGCCAGTCGTTGACATGTACATGCAGGAAAATGGGTACCGACACAGGAGTCACCACCAAAACACTAGGAAATAACACTGGAAAGATGAATCCGATAGGAGGATCCACTCTCCTCTGTGCGTACGAGTGTTGTCGTGTGGCCTCCGTTCATGCTGTTGGTAGGGCTGGAGTTATTAGAGCCTCCTCCGTAGTGGTAGCCTCGATCGTTCTTCGTTCGTTCGTTCGTTCGTTCGAAAAGGAGTCCTCGACAATGGGATTTCCTCGGCCGTCGGCAGTGAGAGAATAGAAAGTAAGAAATAGATATGGTTTTCTCTTCTCTTCTGATACTGCAGACAACCGGAGACTTACTCTTGTTTTTCAAATTACACCAACTTGGCCGTCATGGGCCGAGAACTGACTGCCTTCCCGCGGTCCATAGGATTGAATAAGGGATGGCTTTCGCTTCTACACCGGAGACGACCGGCTTGAGTGAGGCTTGGATAACAGAGAATCAGAGGTGCGATCGATCGATTCGAATAAAACAACTCACCTGTTGACGGCCGAGCTTGGAATTCTCTCCTGAATACCATAGAAATCCAATGAGGGAGAGAAGTCAGTGCTGTACCTTCAATTAATTAACACTCTTGATAATAGGCTTACCTCATTGCGATCGATCGATCGATCGATCGATCGGCCGATTGGATAAAGAACTCCTCCTACCGGTATGCATACTAGTACCACTCTTGTCGGCCAAGCTTGGATTTCTTTCCTGTTTACCATACGAATTCAATGAGGGAGAGAAGTCAGTGCTGCACCTTCAACAATCTGGTACCGGTACGTGCGCATGGGATGAGTTGGTTTAACCTTAACCTTAGAACCTTCAACGGTTCTTTTTATCCACGAATCGATCTAAATGTTAAAACACGTTAAATACAGGTTTGGTACTTACGGATACACATGACCGTTGATTCTGCAACTGAAGTGCGGGTACACTAATTTACACAGTGAACGCGAGCCAATCGATTTCAGAGTGCAACTGAGGGGGTAACCAAAAGGTGCGTCGTCTCATGGAGACGTAATAGAGTAACGATAGGGTGAAGATTGAACGAAATAATGAACCAGAAGAGGAGGAGTTGCTTTCATGTTTATCAGTCGGTGGCCATCCGTATCCCTCGTTGATCCTCTCTTAACCGACCATGTGTGTTGTCAACGTAGTTCGTGGGAATGAATCAACAAAAGCCATATCCACAGCGGCAACACTATTTTTCCACATTCTGAGGCAATTCTTATGGCTATTTGTTTGTACCAGAAGATCGAAAATTGGACTTGTTGCTGGTCTGCTGGCCGTTATCTAACCGAAGGTTAAGAGAGGGTAAACTGTCGGAACCTCTCCGACTCATCACTCTAACTAAGATCTCACTCTCCGACGCACGAAACAAAGCCTCGATCCTCTTGAGCGTTCCATAAATTCCACCTCGAGCGAAAACAATGAAAACAGCGAAAGCTATGCCCCTTTTTAAAATGACAGTGAGTGGTCAACAATGACGGCTTCAACAACAACAGCGATATGTCGATCGTCAGCAGTAGCCGTACCGGTAGAGGTTGGCTCCTTGTCGACTTCGTTAGCAGTAGCCGTAGCGGTTGGCTCCTTGTCGACTTCGTCATTATCATCTAGATCCCTTCGATCTCGCCTTGGATCTCGGCCAGGAGACTGGATTGCAGGCGATCTTGGTCGATCTTGGATCTCGGTCTCCTGGATCCTGGCCAATCTCGGCCGAGATCCAATCTCGGCCAAGATCCCAGATCCAGCCAATATCGCCAAAACCATGTCACAAACAGATAATTTTTAAAAACTGTAGTATTTTTACATAACGAAAGTATTTAATTATGCCCCCAAAACTGTCTTCCTGGACTGTACACTATAGACTTTGAACCCAGGAGGAACGGCAAATCTTGCTATGGCTGTAGTGTACCGGTACTCAACAGGAGTGACTCAGAATGTCAGAAAAAGGATAAAATGAACATTTTGGCTGGAAGCAAGATTCAATTGGATTAGATTGCATTGGATTAGATTGAATTGGATTGAATTGGATTACAAATTGTACTTCTATTTATATAGTAAACTGGAAATCAATGCAATCCAATTCAATTCAATCCAATCCGATCTAATCCAATAGAAAAATTGCAGCCCAAAACAAATATTCGCTTTTTCACATACACTTTTACAAAAAGCGCTATCAATTACAATGCAGGGCTATGGGCAATTTTGCTCATCCCCAGGGAGAGGTGAATTGCCTGCATCGCTACAGGCTGAATCTAAACTATCAAGACAAACGCAAGCCCGCTCCCGGTAAGACATGCGAATGCAAACCGGAACCTCTTGGAACGTTCCTCGAAAAGACTTAGGGGACATATATAGCCTTAACCTTAATCTCAACTGACATCACTCAGATCCATCCAAGCCACTCGTACATACATCTTTCACTATCTTTGCTCTATCAAGATGATGCTTCCTCCTCTTCTTTACAGCGGCTACTCCTCTTAACAAAGGCTACTACTCACCACCATGACAGGCTCCTCTTGTTTGGTTGGTAGCAGTAGCGGCCGATCGTCGTATCGACAGGAGCTTCCGTTCGATCGATCGATCGATCGGTGACTGATGACTTCTTCTTCCACGGAGCGACACGGAGCGACCATGACACCTCCTCTTCGAACGGAGCGAGCGAACGGAGCGCTACTACCACAACAACAAGCGGCTACGGCTAACGACGCCTCGACAATGGCACGAAACGACGGATCGATCGGCCACTTCTACGGAGCCTCTTTCACGGAGCAATCAATCAAAGCGACCATGACACCTGGAGCAAGCGAACGAACGGCGCGACGCAGAAGCCTCTGCTAGTGGCACTACAAAAGCAACAAGCGGCAGCTCCTCTACTACTGCTCTCGACTGGTTACAAACATGAAATCTGCTCCAAAATCTGTTCAATTTTGTGGCCATCATCCCAACAATTCCCTTTGATGACTTGTGATGGGTGCTCCAGTCTTCATCCAAAGCCACCCACATCTCTACCAGGCTCTATAGTGCAGATTGAGTGCTGAGAGTGAGGACTGGAGCACCTTTTCCATGGAGAAATCCATGGCAGAGTGACAACAAAATGGAATCCAAGTCTGATTTTTCTGAGATGCTCCATAGGAAACTTTGGAGATAGCAAATCCTTTTTGAGGGGTGGCTCTGTGAGTGTGTTGGGGAGCTAGCTCTAGAAAAGGATTTGCTATCTCCATGTATTGGTAAAGCTAATGGCCATTTGGTCAACTCTGTTGCCATGGCGATAAAATTCATTTTTATTTCTTCAATCTTGCATTTGTGAGGAACAGTCATTTCAATAGAGAATTCGTGAAATGACCACTTCTGGGTCTTCATTTACGAAACCCGAAAATAACCGTCCAAAACGCTCACATTTTGACACCTGTCAGCGGTGTATAAAGTCATCCTGTACATGTATGTTGTCTCATTGAACTTGGCCATACAGTATTTAAAATATCATGACTGCGCTGAAATCAGTGTGACCCGAAAGTCATTCTGTTCTTTCTGCTAATAATTAAAAATGTTTAGTTGTAGTACTGGTACCGGTACCGGTATCCTCGCCGTTCGATGTAGACGATTGCCTTTAGTAGCTTGGGACAACTAACTTTGAAGCCACGGAGAGGTGAATGGGCTGTATCTGTATACAAGTATGTTTGATCGTTGACGGAGGAGAGTAGTGGTCCTAGCTAGTTAGCTTCTCTGACAAATGCTGTAGGTGCATGCATGTTGATGTGTCCTGTGCAGTACACGAAGGCACCAGAACTGCACTCACATTACTACAAGGCAGGGTGTTTGAAACTCCTTCTTGCATTACCCCTCACAATGACTGTCCAGCCAGGGGTATGACCATAGACAATGTTTTGGGTGTGAGGTCCAAGCTTTGGGTGCTTGTATTATTGAAAGTTCTGAATGTTCCGACTCTTCCCTTCTTTGTTCGCTCCTGTGATCATTCAACAATTGTTCGTGTCGCTGCTGCCACCTCTGGTTTTGGAGGCTCCTCTTTGCGCGCGGACCCTAGCTAGGGGTGGTAAAGCCTGAGATTGCAAGCAACATCATAGATTTCCCCATTATCGGTATGCAGACGATGGTTACATCCACCCCTCACAATAACAGGAACCAGTCCCAAAAATGAATGCCAGTCGGAGGTGCGCAGGATGGAGCCACTTCAAATGGCTTCCACGTGGCACTGAGACGCAAAACCACAAACAGCAAACAGAAGACGTCGCAAGGTCACAAAAGACAGCAACGGGTTCTGTCAGGTGTCGGGCAGCAAGACGAAGCAAAAGCGTTCATTGCATTGCATTCACAGGACCGATAAGCTAGCTAGCTAGTAGCCTTTGTCGGAAGATCAGTCATCCATTTACGGAGGAAGGGAACAACCATTTAGCTACCAGCAAGAGGACCTTACCATGAGCGGCAACGACAACGAAAAGCCGAAAAGCGGCGGCGCCTATGTGCCACCGCACAAAAGAGGTCAACAGGCGGGGAAGATGCCTCAACAGTTGAAACCACACAGTCAGTCTCCGTCGCATTATCAAGCGCACTCCCATCAGAATCGACAGGGAGGTAGACAGCAGGGTGGCACTGGTGGCGGTAGGCCAAGCCGTTCACCTGCTTCTTCTCCCGGTCGAAAGAAGAGCAATCACAACCATCACGGGAACAGTAACCACAACACCAACAAGAATTACTACAACAAATCAAAGAGCCCCAAAAGAGACAACAACAGCAATCGCCACCACCATCACAGTCCCACTCGCAAAGAAGACTTGGCGCTTCAGAAGCAACAAATGCATGTTCTCCAAGAAGCAATTGACAGAATATGCTGCATCAACTTGGATCGACGTCCTGATCGTTGGGAGTCCTTTCAACAGCATTTGCATCAGTCGCTTGGCAAAAAAATGGGACATTCTCTGTGGCACAAGGTGGAACGTACTTCTGCTGTCGATGGCATTCCCGAGGACTTGCCCGTGGCAGAACTTGTGGAATCGACTTGGGATGCCTCGGAAAATGCCAAGTGGGATAGACACATTGCACCCCCCATGACCAAGGAGATGTCACCGGGGGAAGTGGGATGTGCCCTTAGCCATGTCAAGTTGTGGAAAGAATTGGCCGTGGCCGCTCCCAAGGTGAAAGAAGAAGAAGGTGGCGGCAATGTGGAACGCGAAGCCAACATGCTCATCTTGGAGGATGATTCTCTCTTTTACTCACCCAAGCTGGCAATGAACAAGGCTGCTTTGGGACAAGGTGGACGTCAGCAGCAGCAACAGCAGCAGCAGCAACAACATGATCCTCACCAACACCACTTGTCGATTGCCAATCATGACTTCTTGACAGGGTTTCAATTGGCGTGGTCTGTATTGCCAGAAGATTGGGACATCTGGTATCTGGGATTCTCTGATCGTGGAGACCGTCTTCCGGTGGATGGGTTTCAGTTGCCCAAGCCCCACCACCATCATCATGACAAAGAACATCACCTGCATCATTACCCTTCGATGTCGATTCAAATGTTTCGACCGACATATGGATTTCATACTCATGGCTATGTTCTTTCAGCCAAGGCTGCCAAGACTTTGTTGGATAACATGCCTGTCAAGGGGCCCCTGGATGTATGGCTGGCTGACAATCAGTGGTTTGGGCTCAAGGTTTATTGCTCTGTGGTTGAAGGAGAAGGTTGGAAGGGTACAGGGGCCTGGTTAATCACCCAAAACCGAAAGCCGCAGCAGGCAAAGGATTCTGATATTGGCATGTCAGGCCGAAAGCAGCCGTCTGCATCTTGAGCACTCGTAAGCTACTAGCCAGTATCACTCCGACGACAACAAACAGAATGCTTCAAAGATACTCTGAATTCCTTTCCTCATGTGCAGTTCAAATCAGTTACCAGTCGTTGGCTCGTTGATATCAGCAAGTAGGAATGTCTCAACTTGAGATTAATAATTATAGATTCTTCAACAGCTTGTTTGATTTTAGGGAATCTTTGATGACGTACCGTACAGTACCGTCCAAAGGTACCCTAAAATGCCGGCCTTATCTAGCTAGTATCTTCAATTTCACAGCTCCTCCAAGGAACGAAAATCAAATACATGACCACACTCACCGTCCTCCATGTTCTCGACAACCTGGTCCCGCAAAGGCCGTCGTTTGGAAACCAGCTTCCTGGCATGCCCAGAAATGGAACCGTTTGGAGGCGGCGTAAAATAGGTTAGCTGGCTTGTTTGGATCGTCTGTGCTGCGCTCGCCTTGTTGACACCGACAACCACCCAACTTGAAAGGCTGATGCATGCCATCTTTCTTCTTCACAAATTGGCGTGCTCATTATTATTCTTAGCATCTATCTGACAGAATTTAACCATGGCGACAACAGCAACGGAAGGAAAGAACAAAAAGTACAAACTTTTCGCCTCTGCGGCAGGAGACGGCTCGAAGAAGCCATGCGCTTTCTTCAACACTCCTGCTGGTTGTCGGATGGGAGACAATTGCAAATTCTTGCATACCGCTGCTGCTGAAATTCCAGCAACTCCCACGACGAGCAACTCGGTTGTGAGCAGCGAAGAAAGCGAGGGTGAAATCGAGACAGAGAAACCGCAGCAGCCAACCCAGCAGCAGAAACGCAAGAGAACCAATGAAAAAAACTCCAATGTGTTTGCTTCTCCCAGTGGCGGCGAAAAGAAAATCAAGTACACGGATCTTATGAAGGACATTACGTCTGAGAAGAAGGATACTCCACCAGCAGCGGCTAAAACTCCAGCGGTATCACCGAAACAAAAGAAGAAAACGGAAGTTAAGAAACAGCAGCAACCTCAAAACAACAAGAAGCAGTCTTCCGGCACTTCATTCCGTGACCTCAATTTGCCTATTGCCAGTTTCATGCTACCCTCGGGAGAAAGCAAGAAGGAGGAGGAACCAACCAAGGAGGAAAAAGTGAAAGAAAGTCCTCCTCCTCCCGCTCCCAAACCTCAACCCACACATGTTCTTCCAACTTCATCCGAAGCTGGCCGCAAATGGAAAGACATTGTGGAGGAAACACAAGCCAATCCAAGTTTTGACGAAATTTTCTCCATGACAAAGTACAAGGAAAATCCTCTCCCAGGAGATGTATGGATCAAGGCAAAGCCATTTGGAAAATGGTGTGCCAACAACCCTCAGGCCATTGCCATTGATTGTGAAATGTGCGAAACAAAGGATCCCGTGTCTGGTCGCAAAAACTTTAATGCTTTATGCCGTATCAGTGTTGTCAATGCGGACGATCCAGACGATGTCTTGTTGAATACTCTTGTCAAGCCGGACTGGCCTGTCTCTGACTACAGAACCTGGGTCAATGGCATTGAAAAGCAACATTTGGATCCAGTGCAGTTCACCTTGCGACACGCTCAGGCTTTCATGGTGGCACTTTGCAGCGAGGAAACCGTCATTATGGGACATGCCGTCCATAACGATTTGGCCGCCATGAGGATGGAACACGAGTGTTGTGCGGATTCCGCCCTCTTGTTCAAGGCCAAGGATTCACCCACTGCTACAGTGAGTTTGAAGGATTTGGCTGCGACCATTCTCAAGAAGGAAATGCCCGATACCCATGACTCGGTCAACGATGCACGCACGGCCCTACTTTGCCTGGACTTTTATCGGGAAAAGGACGGTGACGTGGAAGAAATTGTCCGCACTCCCTCCAACAAGCGTCGCAACAGCAAGCGTGCCGATGGCGTTGCTACCACAGGCGCTGGCACTCCATCAGGTGGCATTCCGGAAGGGCGTACCCACCATCAATTGTTTGTTCACCGTATTCCCAAAAGCTGCAAGGGAGAGCACATCATCAAGATGTTTTTGGAGCACACAGCCGTGGCACCCGATCAAGTCAACGACATTGATTTCTCTTCGGGATCCAAAGGCAAAACCATCATCAGTTTCAAGTCTCCCCGTCATGCATTCTTGGCATTTGATACGCTGAAAGGAACTGCCGAGCCCGAAAAATCGGGACGACTGCAGAAGAAGGTGTTTCTTCGGGATGGCGACTATGTCCGAATCCGAAAGATGGCCTTTGAAAAGAATCACGTGTTCCCCAAATCCCCTTCTACCAACAACGAGAGTAGTTGAATTATCATGGGGGTAGACCCCGGAAGTACAGTATGAATGATGTTGGATACGCGCCAGTGCCAACTGCAGAAATCTATATTTATCGCAATTCGTTTGCTTTTTATTTTAAAAATGCTCTTCTTCATCTTGACTTGGCTTTTTCTCTTGTACGCGTGCTTCTCGTGTTCCTTCAGATGATATGGATCACAGTATACCAATAGTGAAAGGTGCAACTGGAAAGTGTGGGGTATGTCTGGGCCTTTGTTTGTGATTTCGGATAGGCAATCCAAGGTGGTAATCCAGCTTGCGCTTGGTGCAACAGGAGGATTGACTCAAACTCTGAGGTTGGGTTTTAGTAGACAGCGAACGAACTACTGTACCAAGAAGAACAAGATATGAGAGGAACCCCAAGAGCAAACTGAACAGTGTGCCCTACCGGTACGTTTAATAGCTCATTGTCGAGTCTATGGACTACTGTACTAGCTAGAGTACATGTACTCGGTTGAGAGGAGTAAGAATGTGGCGCTTCCACCAAATTTTGCTCGCCCGCACCCCGCACATCGTGGCCGTGGAGGTTCCACGTCATTGGCCCAGATCAACAAACAAAACACGCTAAACCGTGCCTTCTGCTTTCGCTCTGGAGTTTGCGAGAAACGTGAAAAATAGTAGTCATGATCACAATGGCAACAGACAATCGAGCCGCACCGTCGCTGTCATATTGAACCAAAACGTACACAAGAGGATCATCAAGGGAAAGCACCATGTCCGAGACGGAGATTAAACCAGATGCTGATAGTGCTGCTGACGGCGCAAAGGTGAATGGAGACTCCAAGGCGGCTAAAACAACCACTATGGAGGTCGACAAGGATTCGAAGGAAGTGCCAATGACTGACAAGCCCAGCAATGACGACGGGGCTGATAGCAAAGCGGCAGGCACCCCTCCTGGAGAGAATGGCTCCAATGGCGCAAAAAAGGTGTCGCCATCCACGGCAGCAGGAGAGTCCGCCAACGCGGCTGAATCAGTCCAAGCAGCCGAGATTGCCAAAGTTCCTTCCAAGGAGCCATCTGAAGAGGATTTCGTAGACGAGGATGACGTTGATAAGACAGAAGAGGCACTGTTCTGTAGTCTGGAAAAAGAGAAGGAAAAGGAGGACATGGAAGAAGCCCTCCATCCGTCAGACAAACCCAAGGCAGCCCCCACGTTGGTAGCAGCAGCCATCAAGAGTGGTGATCTCAAGCCCGACGACGAGGACAATGCTGCCGGCAAGGAGGACAAGAAGAAAGAGGACGAGGATGCTGCAGGTGAAAAGGTGAGTTGAAAAGAGCGAACAGCTTCGTTGGAAAAGCAGGGTATTTGTTAGAGTTTTTATTTTTATTGATCATCCACTCACATTTGCCATGTCACACGTCCATCTTTTATCTTCAGCACCAAAACCAACTAGAGTTTCTACTCAACAAAGCTTCCCAATACTCTAGCTTCATTTCCAGAGACTTGGACGAGCTGCAGGCTGCCATGACTGCGGATGCTCAGAAAGCCGTAGACAAGGCGGAAAAGAAAAGCCAGAAACGAAAAGGCGAAGGCAAGGGAGGCAGAGGAAGCAAAAAATCAAAGAAAAATAATGGAGCCAGTGCGGATGCCCTCAAGTCAGCCCAGCTCAAAGATGCCAAAAACCGAAAAGGTGGAGAAAAGATCATCTTTACGCAACCGCCCAATCTGGCCAAGGGATGTGTTTTGAAGGGTTATCAATTGGAAGGAGTCCGTTGGTTGGCGTCGCTCTTTGAGAATGGAGTCTCTGGAATCTTAGCGGATGGTAAGGAAATTACAGCATTGCTTAGCTGGTAGGAGGGATGATATGGCACAGAGCCGAAACTGAGCTCACGGACTGCTGGTTTGCTTTTAGAGATGGGTCTCGGGAAGACTATCCAAGTGATCGCCTTGATTGCTCACCTTTTGACACAGGGAGTGAATGGTCCCTTCCTCGTCGTTGCACCCCTTGCGACACTTCCTAATTGGGTTCGTGAGTTTGAAAAGTGGTTGCCTGAACGGCCAGTTGTGCGATATCATGGAACGGGGCCAGAAAGGGAGCAAATGATGAAAACGCATATGAATCCCAAGATGAGAAAGACGCCAACTTTTCCATTCATCGTGACGTCGTATGAAGTGGCTATCCGAGATCAAACCAAGCTGGAAAAGCTGTGCAACTTCACCTATCTCATTGTAGATGAAGGGCATAGGCTGAAGAATCATCGCTGTACTCTGCTTTCGTCATTGAAGCGGTTGAAAGCGGACAACAGGTTGTTGCTGTCTGGAACACCCATTCAGAGTGAGTTGATCTTTGAACGTGTCGGTGCCTGCTGGAAGGACGTGCATACTCTAACCATGTGTGACGACCTGTTCAGATACGCTTGACGAGCTGTGGAGTCTTTTGAACTTTGTCAATCCGAACATCTTTGACGATCTGTCAGTGTTCCAATCATGGTTTGGATTCAAAGACATTGGTCAAAAGAATCGGGGTGGAACAGACGAACAATCCATCGTTTTGGAGCAGCGAAAGAACCAAACAGTGACAAAGCTGCATGAGATCCTGCGTCCTTTCCTCCTCCGTCGTATCAAAGCCGATGTTTTGCAGGAGATGCCCCCTAAGCGGGAGGTTATCGTGTATTCTGGAATTTCAAAGCTGCAGGCCGGGTACGCTGACCTCATCGAGAAAGGAACACTACGCGACACTCTCATGAACCAAGGTATCGAGCAAGGCAGGACCTTAAGTCAGACCAACAAAATGATGAACCATCGGAAGAATATCAATCATCCTTTCCTCTTTGGTGAACCTATTGACCCGGCAACTGGTATTCATTTGGGAACCTCTCACCCACAGCTTCTTGTCCGAGCCAGTGGAAAGTTTGCCTTGTTGGACAGGATGCTAACACGTCTTCACAAGGATGGGCATCAAGTCTTGGTCTTTAGTCAAATGACAGCCGTCCTCAACATCCTGGAAGATTACATGCTCTTCCGAAAGTGGAACTACTGCCGAATTGACGGAAGCACAAAGATCGACGAACGACAGAGACAAATGGATGTCTTCAATGCGGAAAAGACCAGTGGGAAAAATGGAACCAGGAACGAAGCTGATGATCGTGTGTTTGTATTCATGCTGAGTACGCGTGCAGGCGGACTGGGAATCAACCTTACGGGTGCTGATACCTGCATCATCTTTGATAGGTACGTTCGTGCTGTCCTTTCCCACCAGCTTAACCCCCCAACACAACATGTGCCTTCCTAACATCCAGTTTCCTGTTTGATACTTCACAGTGATTGGAATCCTTTTAGTGATGCACAGTAAGTGCCACATATTTGCAATTGTGAATAGTTTTCCTTGGACAGCTGGTGAATGTCTAACACGTCGTCTTGCGTAAATTGGATGGCAGGGCCATGGACCGATGCCACAGAATGGGACAAACCAGACCTGTCGCCATCTACCGCCTGCTCACTACGAACTCTGTCGACATTGTCATGATGGAGAAGCAAATCTCCAAGAAGAAGTTGGAGCGTATGACGATTGCTGGTGGTGACTTTCGCAAAGCCGGTCGTCGTTCCAGAGGAGATTTGACGTTTCAGGACCTTAGTTCGTTGCTGAAGAGTGATGTTCAGGACTTGCAGGCCAAGGGAGGCGACGTTGAGGACATCAAGATCAGTGATGAAGAGTTTGAACTGATTATTGACCGCAAGAAGCTGTTCGGGACAGGCGCCGACGCAATTCCTGGTGAAGGAAAGATGTATGATTGCATCGAAGCCGAGGGTGGCGACTTGCTCGGTACGATGGGCACTAAATAGAATCATAGAGCCCCGCAAGAGCCAAAAGCAGGATAAAAGGTCCCAAATTCTAGGAAATACCGTAGTTCATCACTAACCTCGGTGCTGGCTGGTCCCAGTACATACCTATTTCAATAACTAGTCATGCTCGATCTTTTTAAAAATTTAATTGGACTGATGTGATGTCCTCAGCGAAGTCCTTCACATTACGACTTCCCGTGCCTTTCTGCGTACAATTGATCGATCTTCATCACGGCTTTGAGACCTGTTGACATGATTGGGGTGATGTTTTTCTGGATGGTGGGGTCTGTGGTGGAAGGGAAATCCGGGTTGATGCGCACTAGCGAAGCTCTGCCACCTTTATCGAGGAGATCCCGAATGAAATATTCAGAAGTGTTTCTGCAAGTTGCCACCGTCGTACCACACCCAACTTCAACGATACAGACATTAACACTTGTGGCCATCTCAACAATTGTCTCCCTCCACAGATCCCATCTAATCTCCTGAGACAAATCCCATTTCCACCCGTGGTCTCCAAACATGAGGATGCTGGGCCTCGCCAGCCGTGAAAGACCCAACTTTTGGCAATGACCACATTTTGGCCAGTTGGATTCACTGTCGTCCTGATACCAACCGACCTTGTCAGATGATTCTGGTAGATTCAAAAGTCCGCCGTTGCGGAGACTGGTGTCACTCGCCTCGCGCTTCTTGGAGGGGGCCAGCATTGTTTCCTGGTCAACATTAAACATGAATTCAGTGGGGGCCCTCCAAATACCCGAGTCACAATCCCTATCCGAGCACTGCCACAGCTCGACGCTTCCGTGACAATCATGAATTTCGTGTGCTTCAAAGACGTCATAGTGGTGGGCATCTACGTTGGATGTAAAGGCAAAGAACGCTCCAGAAGTCCCATCCGCTTCGTAGGGAGTTTGTCGCTTTGTTTTTTCATCTTGAAAGGGACAGCGCGCCTCCACTTTTTCCTTCACTCTGTCACGGATCTTGTTTGCCACCATGTGACCATTCGCTTGGTTCTTGTCGTCGCGCCATCGCGCCACGATATCAAACCCTTCGTGGGGCTTGGTTGTTCGATAGGTATTAAACGCATCGCCCCAAAAACCATAAAACAACTCTGGATCTTTGACGATCAATTCCGGCTTGGAGGCATCAGCGTACTGCATACCGCGCTTCTGGTATGCAGGGATCTTTGCGACTTCCGCGAACACCTTGAGGCCGCTGTCCGCACCCCATCCAGCTCCAGTCACCAGGACAAGAACATCGGCCTCGGCAATCGCGTCGGCTGCCTTTTCACACTGATCCTCGAACTGCTGGGATTGGTTGAGGAACTCGTCGTTGCTGCTGTTCATTTTTCTTCTTTTGGTCGACTTCCAGTTTGCAAAGTGACTTCTAAAGTTTTGTGTGGCAAAGCATGGCAAAACAAATGGACTGTTTGGGGTCTGGATCTGAGACCCGGGAGTTTCTGGAAACGTGAATACCGGTACTTTCACGGTGTCGAAAGGGGGTTAGGGTTTAGTAAGATGGTGGGAAAGGGCATGAGGCTCCATGGAGTTCTTTCACAGGACTGGTCCAGTCATGGTCGCAGCAGGAATTCAAAAAGCTCCAAATTCCCGCCATTACGTCAACATGATGCCACCAGCCAACACCAACCACAGCGACTCTACTAGCTCTACTACTAGTACTAGCGAGTAGACTATTGGAAGAGCACAAGTACTTAGTTTACTCCAATAACGGCATCCAAGAAGCTGAAGAAGGTCTGCCAGAAGCATCAACACCACCTCCCAAAGCGGCGCTGCCATCAAAATTTTCAGCATGCAGAAGCACCAAGGAACGAAGTACCACCCGTCATGTTCTGTGACCATGACAAAAGGGCTGGGAATAGTACCAATGGTGCCATGCCAGCGCTGTTGACATTGGAAGCACCAAAGCACTGAATGGAAGATGTTGCAAGAGCACAGGTTTACTCCAGTTGGAAGAGTACTATTACAACCCAGCCACCACGAGCTGTCTACTCGCACCACCAAGACAAGCAAAATCCCACTCATTCATTCACAAGAAGCACTTCTTCCACTCATTCATCACAACAGCCATGCATTCCCTCCCAACAATGCCATCCAAGAAGCAAACACTGCATGCAGTCAGACTTTCCCTCCACGAAAACCTCACACAAACCCTGTCCTTTGGCCTGATGGTATGGAGAACCTCGATGCCATCCGTGTCGGACACCAGAGTGGTTCAAACTGTGCAGTAAAAGTGTGTGGGAAGAAGACTTTGGTGGTGTTTGTGGACAACTATGGCACAGTTGGAATCAAATCCATCAGCTAAAGGAAAAATGCACCCAACAACTGCTGCCATTGCCAACAGTGGCTGCCAGCTACCACTATCACTACCATTCCAAAATTGTAGATACCCCCATGATCACGGAGAAAGTGTTGAATGTGTCGTTCACCCAAGAACAATTGTCGTTGTTGCGTTTGCTCGTGAAAGCGGCGTCATGGTCGATCGCTCCGTGGAAGAAGAAGCTTGCTGTGAGGCGCCAATCAATGCACTGAAAAGGATTCAAAAATTGTGATTCATTGGCCGAAAGGCAACGATCCATCCTCTAAAAAAGGGTGGACGCAATGGACCAATCCACAATCAAGGTTACATGCGACTTTTTGTTTCCAATTCATATCCTATTTATGTAAGTCTATTCTCTACTCGTAGCTATAGTAATAGTGATCTTATGGTATATTTCGAGTATACAATCACGTCGTTGTCATCTTAGCCAAATCCAACTATTGGTAGAACTCGTGCATGCAGTAAAATAGGCACCGACAGGAATCACCACAAAAACACTAGGAAATTCAAAGGAGGTACGACTCCCATCAAGGAGTTCCACTCTGCTATTGTGTTGTCGTGTAGCTTGCATTGGTGCATTGGCAGGATGCCTCTGGTTGATTGTTGCCATGCAACGACTCGATGACGATATCTGTTCAGGCTGGAGTTAACAGCCTCCGAATTATCGATCCACCTCTCCTCTGTTGCTATTCGGCGGATCGATCCATAGATCGTGGACATTGGTAATTCATCTGCGGTCGGCAGTGCAGCATAGGAAACAACAAGCTGAAGACAACTGGAGACTTTCTCTTGCTCTTCAAAATTCACCAACTTGACTGCCATTAGCCGAAAAAAGAAAATCTTCCCAAGCTGGTATAATTTGAATGGCCGCTACCGGTACCGTGGTAGTGGTGCAGCTGATCGACTCTGACTTGACTGGACTCGACTGTCACTCGGTCACCCATTGACCGTATGCTTGCTAGAGAGGGATCCAATGCTTCACTCGTGTAGTGGTGGTAGCGTGCCGGTATCCAATCGCATCATTATCTATCTCTTCTCCACCTTCAGTCAAAATATATATAACACTCTGCACTACGCTAAAAGCTAGTGTAAAGATCTTTCGAGTGTTTTGAGTTTGAGAGAATGAAAGTTATGAGAGAGATTAGAAAGCTATGAAAACTAATCAACGAGAGAGATCATCATCAAAGGACCGTAGATCTGGCTTCCCGCGGGAGACTATAAAGTGTGATAGAGTAGGTTGTGTAGTAATCCTACGTCTCTCCACGATCCTAAAACGGAACGCGTGGAAGGTTTGTCTAGCCTGGATCTAGTAGCGTGGAAGTACTCCACGCTGGCTAAATCTCTAGAGCGATGTTTCATCATCAACCTAGTATGACTAGCGCGGTCATTGGAACCCTGTCTCTAAATGACTATTCACGAGAGACTCGGTCATGAGTCGAACTCAAACCTATCTAGGATGGATCGCGAATAAGGCTAAGAGCCGTGTATTGCATTCGCCCCCTGACAAGGGTCACAGAAGGCGCAACAGCAGTCGGACAAGGAGAACATATGATTAAAGTGCGGGCACTCTCATGAGATTTGGATGTAGCATGTGCGTCGCACGATGGCAATCCTACAAGGGGATCAGGCCTTGTATGGGTGTATATACCTTATGTTCCAAGTCTGGTAGACTGTGCCGCCTTGGCGGTAGCATGTTGGAGCCGTACAGTGCCATTGTCATTGACTCGGTCATAGTGTAAGGACCTTTGTACTTGGCTGACCGTACTTGCGGTGCTGATACTGTTGAATCATCACAGTATCGTTGACATTGTATTGATGAGGGACACGCGTTGCGTTTTCCCTATCGTTGTTTTGTTGGTTAGTCGTTGGCGACGTTCCTTAATGTACTTCCAGTTGGCTTCGAACGGACGTTGTGAATCGCGTCACGATTGAAACGAGCGTGGCGGGCGTTGCACGCAAGGTGGTATGAATTCGTGGCATTCATTGCAAAGCGACCGCCGTGAGGACTCCATCCCAGGATCCATTCACGAGGTCGTCTTGGCACTTGATGTTTTGAACAGCGATCAAGTTACGTATGGTTTGATGAGCACGCTCGACCATAGAGTTGGTTTGAGGGTTACGCGTGGTAATGAACTTGCGAGAAGTCCATATTCATCCCGGAGTGTTTTTCGACCTCTGCGCGAAACTCACGTCCTCTATCCATGATAACCTCAGCAGGCCATGGATACCGAGTAAGCCACGTTTGTTCTAGGACGATGGCTACTTCGTTTGCTGCCTTGGAGCAGATCTCTGCAATCTCGAACCATCCGGTTACGGAATCAATCATTGTCAAGCAATGAAGTGTGCAGGAATTCTTTTTCTTGGATCCCCGACGTTGTAAGGGCCTATCAGGTCAATACTAGTCTTTCCCAAGGGTTTCCTCGCAAGTCTTTGGGGCATCAATCCCAGCTTAGGCGTCTTGGTTTTTTCATCTGGCAGCTTTGGCAACGCTGACATACGGCCTGCACAGTCCTGCGCAGCCCTTTCCAGTGTAGTGTTGGCTGATGGTTAGTTCCGTGCGAGTTCGCCAGGATGCATCAGCACACCATGGTAACATTCAACTAGCTTCTTCTGCATAGTTTTAGGTCGACGATTTTCTCGTCCTTAACTACTAAGTCGTAGACTTTTCCCCTCTGGGGAAAGATTGCTTCTTGTAGTCGTTTGGCTTGTCCTGAGGAGCTTCTTGATATCGTTGTCGTCTTCCTGACGATGTTCGATCTCGGGAACGAGAGAGGGAACCGCTAGGGAAGTCCTCTTCGTCTGCAACCATGAGTTCAGCGATCTCGCTGGGGTCCATCTGTTCTGAAGAACCGTCGTTGTTGGA
>CAICTM010001148.1:0-35783 GCA_903772945.1 Seminavis robusta | reverse complement strand
CAATGCTTTTGGGAGCGCAACAAAGTCAGGAAACTGGATTAAAAGGCAGGACGCAAGCAGCAAAAGCAACCAGGCAAACAGAACTGGGGCTGGAGCTGGAAAAAGCAAGGACTCACAACAGCAGGAAAGCAACTGGAAGGGAGGCAACAACTGGGAGGCAGGCAACTGGAAGGCAACAAGAGGCAGGATGCAGTGGTCCAAATCAGGGAAGGCTTGTGTGGAAGCTTTCAGGATTGGGATTATGACCTCATAGTGTTGCACTGCATAGCCTGGAATGGGAGGAACCAGGGCCACCACCACAGTAGCTCAGGCTTGTACTGTTGCTGTAGGATTGCACAGGGCTTGAACCCAATCCAAGGATACAAAAGGCTACCAGCCAGGTAGCTTTTGAACTGGGGATCCATTGCAATGAGTCAACCTCAATCTCTGACACAGGTGCCTGGTCAGGTACCATGCTGTCAGGATATCCATGCAAGGGTGTGGTGTGGCTTGGTATTGTGTGGTGTAGCACTGAACAGTCAGTGGTAGTGGGTGGTGTAGCACTAAACAGTCAGTGGCGGTGACCAGACAAAAGTCTCGAGGCGCACCAAGTCATCGGTGGTTGAAAGACTTAAGGGACGGGGACAAAGACTTAGAGGGCAAAGTCAAAGACTTAGAAGCACCCAGGTCCTTTTCAAGCCTCGTCTTCGCGCAAAGACTTTTCATGCATCGACTTAAAAGTTTTCAAAGCACGGATGAAAACACGTCACCAAAATCCGGTCACGACTGACGTCATCGGCGACTGACGTCACTCGCCAAAATCCGGTCACGACTGACGTCATCGGCGACTGACGGATTTTTAAAGCGGGGATAACGACCCAGTCACTAGTTCGAAGAAATAAGGGACACCAATCTTGCCAAGAGAGCAAGGCTTAGGGGCCAATCAGTCGAAGACTTAGGGGCCGATCTGGTGTTGTTGATGAAAATCGCGAAAATCGCGAAGATCGACCATGGCCCTGAAGTCGGGACGCACGGCAACAACAGCGGCACTCCAAGGCCAGTTGGCCGAGGAGGAGGAGACGAAGCACCAGCTGGTGTCGCTCAAGGGGAGTGAAGCACCAGTTGGTGTCGCTCAAGAGGGGAGGGAAGCACCAGTTGGTGTCGCTCAAGATGGGAGACAAAGCACCAGTTGGTGTTGCTCAAGATGCCAGTTGGCGGTGCTAGAGAAGCACCAGTTGGTGAACTCATTATGGCGGTGTGGCTAGAGAATCACCAGGCGGTGAACTCATCAAAGCCGGAGGCTAGCAAAAGCATCATGGCCATCGGTCATCAGTCATCGGGCGTAAAGCACAACGACGACAAAAGAACCGATCGTTCAACAAATAACAAGGCTCCAGAGACCGGAACAGCATGGCTGTGACCGGCTGATAGTAGCCGTAGTAGCCATAGCAATGGCAGAACGTAGCTAGTAGCCGTAGCCGTTCGAAAAAAAGAAAAGGACACCATTGTCCTCTTCGATCGATTGGTGGCTGCTAGCAATGTGGCTTGGATTGGCTCCTGCTGCGACTGTTCTCCTGATAACCCTAACCCTATCTACGGTGACGTACCAGTCCAGGCAGGAGCAAGTGTGCTTCCACATTGCTCTGCTTAGAGTCATGGCGATAGTGATTCCTTGGAGTAAATGTACAGTTGTACGTGGTAGAACACTCAGGAACACTGGTAAGCCTGACTTTATACTTTATACAGGACTGTCCATTCTACAGTCCCACCGTACCCAGTGGTTGCATAAACACATACATCATGCATGTACTCGGAGCACTCGATACTGGAGTGCTCGAGTAGTAGCTGGAGTACCGGTACTGGTACCGGTATCATAAAACATACCAGTACTGGAGTAGTCTACTACACTACTACTAAGTTTGTAAGTTTCATTCATTTATTCAACTGTAGGTAGAGCTACCGGTAGGTAGAAAGCTTCCTACATGGTAAACTTACCGTTAGTGCGGGCTTTTAAGCCATTCCCACAGAACACTACATGTAATCCTCACTTCACGTACTAGATTACCAGTAATCATGGAGTGCTTTTCACTTGGATACAAGAGCACTAAATAATAATTAAAATGAAGACTTCCACCCTGTTCTTCACCTGAATTGAATTAAATAAATGAACTGACCATTGAGTTCAAAAAGAAGACCTCTATCGCTACGGTTGAAGCTGTGTTTCCTACCGTACCATTCGGCTTACCGCTGCTCCCTGCTCCGTTTCGTTCACCACAATCAGCACCCTTCACCCAAACCAACAAAAGATGTCCCCATCCTCATCTTAGCTCTCTCTAACCCATAGTAACTTTCCCCATACAACCAACAAAAGGAGATCGCTGTGCGCTCACAGTCTGTACGGATCGATGCTCCCAACTCCCATTTCCCATTTCTCTCCAACCTCCAACAGATCTTCAATTAAAAATTGAGATACAAAGTCTACTGGATAATAATAGCAAAAGCCACCCAAGCCATGAACCTGCCTGTAAAGTCAAGGGAAGGAAGAAGTCACGATGGTCTGTCGACAGGTGGGGAGCAGCTCGAACGTGCTCCACCAGAGCCGACGGAGGCGAAACAGGAAAGCCTGCTTCATGAGGAGGCAATGGCGAGTGGCCACACGAAGCAGGAGGCCGGGGACAAGCTTGTGCCCAATACTGATAGTGCCATGATCGATCCCATGAGTGAGATTTACAGGTTCACTCCCATGCCTCTTCCCACCACGTCGAGGAGAAATAACTCAGATTTAGCTCAACCTGGAGCCTATGGGGTAGTAGGTGCCCCCAATTTCCACCGTTTCCGTGCACCACGACGACAGGACTCGGATGAAGCGGAAACGGCTCCACCGCCAGAAATTGAAGGCTTGGCGGTGGCAAACTTGGTTACAGAAGAAGACCGTGACAATTTGCCCACCGCCAGGCCACAACAGATGGGCAGGGAAAGGGAGCAAGAATCCAAGAAATTCAAAACAAAAATCTTTGTTGGAGTCATTCTCATTGTGGCATGTGTTCTTATAGTGCTGACTGTTCTAGTCCCCAACAACAAGGACGAATCTAGCAGGGCTCCCACCAAAACTCCCAGTGCGAGCCCATCCGAGGCACCCACAACATTGATGGATTCCATTCTATCACTACTCCCCATGGAGACCATAGTCACAATCACGGAGGATGCAGAGTCGCCCCAGTCAGAAGCATTGGATTGGCTCATGCAGGAGGGCCATGAGTTACGACTATCTCTTTCTTCCGAAAGGATCCTTCAAAAGTTTGCCCTTGCTACTCTATTCTTTGCCACTGCTGGCGAGGCTTGGATTGATCACACCAACTGGCTCAACCATAGTGTCAACGAGTGTGACTGGTTCAACAAGCCGGAATTTGCAGGGGTTTCAACTTGGCGAACGTTTCTTGGCGAGGGATTCCTACAAGGTTTCTTCCCTGGAGATGAACAACCAGCAATCTGTGGGGATGATGGTCTTTATCAGCATCTTTGGTTGGACGAGAACAACCTTGCAGGATCTCTTCCTATGGAACTCTATCTACTTACAAACCTGCAGACAATGTCCCTTTCCAACAATCGATTGCAGGGATCAATCTCCAGTCACATTGGTCAGCTTGGTAGTATGCAAGGACTCTTTCTCAACCGAATGGTGGAATCTGGTCAAATCCCATCGGAAATTGGTCTCTTGACCAAGCTAAAAGCACTCGTCCTTTTAAGCAATAGTCATGATGGGACTCTTCCCAGTGAGCTGTGGAAGCTTTCTGAGCTCGACACTCTGCTCTTGAGTGGCAACCGCCAGCTGCAAGGCACGCTTGCAACTGAGATTGGCAATTTCCATCAAATGAGGTGGCTTGGTTTGGACGCTTGTGATCTCCATGGTACGTATGCGCTCATAGATCGAAGGTTTGTTATTGCAACTGCTTCTGCCATTCTCATTCCCCATATTCTGCAACAGGAACAATCCCTTCGGAGATTGGTAAAGCAACGAAGTTGGAATGGCTTGCCTCATCCATGAACAGTCTGACTGGAACTCTACCCAATGAAGTGACACTACTCACAAAAATGCAGGTACTGACATTGTCCATCAATGGTCTCTATGGGACAATCCCTGCTTCTTTGGGAAGATTGACGGACCTGTTCTTGCTAGCTTTTGATGTCAACAGATTCAGCGGCGCACTCCCCAGTGAGTTGGCGCTTCTTACGGATCTCTCAGCAAAAGTTGACCTCAGCAACAATCTATTAACAGGAACCATTCCTTCTGAGCTTGGGCTCTTACCCAGTTTGAAGGTGATGCTTTTATCCAACAATAAACTCACAGGCAGCATCCCAAGTGAATTTGCTCAGCTAGCATCCATCGGGAGCCTCATCTTGGCAAACAATTCGCTTTCTGGAGCTGTGCCTCAAGAAATGTCAGATCTGCAACAAGTACTCCACACTCTCAATTTGGAGGGCAACCCTGAGTTGTCTGGAACTATCCCACAGGATGTTTGTAACATGAATGGCACGTGCACCAGTATCAGGTGGCTGCAGTGTAGGGGACCATATGGGCTTTACTTTGACTGCAATGGCTTGCTTTGTGGTTGTGGCTGCTCTTGTTTGGAACAATGATTGAAAATTGCCAATGGCATTTAAAAATATGTCAAACCACGTTTTCTCTCACACATGCAAGGTACTGCACTTCTCCATACTACTGGACTGAGAGTTCAATCCAAGCTCCATGTAGCTTGCTTGCCAGTTTGCTGCTTCTTTATTGGAGGAATGTGCCGTACCAACCTTAGCTTTTGTTTGTCCAGAACGTTTGCAGCAAGACGCTGCCAGTGCAATGCAACTGCTGCAGACGCAAATAAAAAGACGATACAAACCGCTGGGTAACGAAGACGCACATGCTCTGTTGCCGCGGGAGTCGAGTCCGATCGCGCAACGCCGTTTACACGAGATGGCTACTTTAAGAATGATCAAGATGGATTTCTCATCTGGTTGGCACGGCAAGTTCGTCTTTACGATGCCTAGCTTGAAGCTCAACACCAGAACGACGAAACATATTTGAAGGTATTGGTCCACGTTTACAGCGTACGCTGCCTAGCTTGAAGCCCAACATCCGAATGACGAAGCACATTTGAAGCCATAGGTCGGTCCGCAGAGGCATTCCGGACGGCCGAATCATCACCCAGGGTCTGATTTGATCCATTTTACAACTTAGGTGTGCCAGTCACCGCCTTGGGAGCAACGAGGCAATGCCGTGGTGGTTTCCGTCCCTACATACAAACATAACTTTCCCGCGGACCTCAGTGCCATTCGAGTCATTTCGAGGACGAGCAAGCTCTTGATTGGCACTCAATGCAGGCAAGGGAGCCTTCCCGTCACGCTCCAACAAATCCTCTCGTTCCTACGAAACTTCGCACGGCAGCGCTTCCGAAGAAGAAGCTCCCTCGTGATATTGACGATACATGCAATCGCCATTGATCATACCCGAAGCTCGCCCTCCCAAGCCAGAAAACGGCATAGGCCAAGAAAGTACGGATCACCCTCGGACTGCCTCAATCCAGTTTGATAAAACCATGACAAGAAAGTGAAATTGCAATGAGCTTTATACCCAGCTCACACAAACCATCCGCTATGGATTGTCGCCACTGCTGGCATGTTCCAGCCTTTCCTTGTGTTGTTGCACGTTTTCGCCTGCCACAAAACCAGAAATACCTGGAAGATTGGCAGCGTGACTATTGTCGGGGATTTCTCCAGAGGGGACATGCGTTTCTGAGATCGAGTTCAAGCCGACATCGTCCCCTCTTTCCTCTTCTTTTCCGTCCTCCTTGTTTTGAAGGCGCGCAATACTGGAAGGGTCTGTCAAATCCTTGCTGATTGCTCCGTCTGAAGGTTGCGGCATTTGGCTGTCATCGTTGTCACCCCTCTTGTTTCCATCTTCCCCTGCTTCCACTCTTGTCCCTCCATCTTCATTCTCAAAAGTATCACTCCTTGTTTGGCGGACAGCATTGCCGTTGGTGTGGATTCCTTCGGTTGAAGGAGTAGCAGTAGTAGTGTCCCCATCTTCCCCGTTTGGTTCCTCTTGAACAGCTTCAAAGCTAGCACAACTTGGGCGATTGGCAGAATGATGATTGCTGTGACTTTCCGTAGAGAGCCGAGGCATTGCGAGTGCACTCCCAGCAGCACCACAATAATTGTCCCCTTGAACCCCTGCTTCTTCTTCTTTTGCTTCGGCAAAGCTGGCAAAACTGGAAGAATGCTCCATGACATGATGGATGTGGATTGCTGCCGTGGGTTGCTGAGGCGCTTCATTGAGGGGAGTGGTGGCATTCTTGCTGTTTCTTCGACTACTCCTTTGAGAGACGTAGTTGGAAAAGATGACTTCTCGATAAACGGAATAGAGGGAGCGTTCTGGATCCAACCTTCTCAGTTGCTGAACTCTAAGTCTGGTGTAGACAAAAAAGTTGAAAAATCCTCCAAGTGGATTTAGAGTCCAGAACAGAAACTGAAGAGCGTACCACCCAGGTTCTGTTTTCTTCTCCTGCACTTCAGCAGCTGTGAGCAATGAGTTTACCAAGATCTGCCCTATAAAGGGCCATATAAACGTGTTGAAATACACCAGGAAATAGAGAATGGCTTGTGTGCAAACTTGACGGAGGATGGGGTCTGGCGCAGGACTGCTGCTCTTCTTGTGGTTGGATAAAGTAGTGCCATGGGATGATGCTGGAATACTATTGTCGGAGGATGCTGGCAGACTACCAAAAGACGTGTAGGAAGCGCTCCGCTTGCGTATGCTGTGGACATGATACCAGACTCGACAGGTACATGCAAAAGCAATAATGGTAAAGATGACAACTACGAGAAAATGGGCTTGAGTGTACTTGTCCAGTTCCTCTTGGGAAGATCGTTCACAGGGTAGTTGACCTTCCTCCGTACCACAATTCCACGGGAAGGAGGAAAGGATGCATAGATTGTTGATGTATTCGTAGGGATTGATCATTTGATAGACAGCAGGGAAAAAGTTCAAGCCAAACGCCAAGAGAAACACAAACACATGCGTGGCAATTTCCATTCTTATCCGTCGGGTAAAGTCATGTTCTCTCCAGCTTCGCACAACCGATAAATAAAAGTACAAGCTGATGAGTGCATTCAGGCAGCCACCCCATTGGAGCCCAAACATGACAAAGAAACCTGGAAAAGTTGACAGAAATTCAAGTTGGAGGGAGAAGGTAAGGCACCGTGGGGTGGGGTATACGGTATGAGGTATACTGTATAGAATCCACCTACTCTAATCGTTATACTGTATAGAATACTCACCCGCAGCAGTGCATGTGACATGATTGCCAACAGCCCCTGGCAGACCAATGGAGGAAGGTATTGCATATGGCATGAATAAGTTGGCTGAGGATTGTGCCATGTCAGCCAAACTGAGAGCAAAGAGCAACCGATGAAGAACCTTGGACCGCTGGCGATACGACATGAATAAAATACAGCCTGATCCGACCAAGGACAAGGTACTGGAGATGCTCCCCACTACAACCAATGGGATATACTGGGCATCACTCAATAATTTGTAGCCCCATTCTGCCATCTTATCGCCGATCACACCCGACTACTTGTACATGTAAGACGATCCAAGTAGTATCAACAAGGAGCTGAAGCAGCTCTTCAATGGTGATTTTGATGGCTGTTGACTTGGTTGATGTCGACTTGGGTCTGTGCAGTTCTTGTGGACAGTGGAGGGACTGAGTCACTCTCAACAGGTACAGGAAGCCTTAACAACATAAATAATTTCCTTGGAAAGCTTTAATGGATACATGTACTATTAATAGTGACACTTGGCGCTCGTACCAGGTACCAGCGCACCAGGAAGGCCCGCCGTGACGTCACTTTAGCGATTCCAAAAGCCAAATAAACCACAGTCTCGCGACTCTCGCGCAACTCGCGGAAAAGCGAGTCTCCCGCGAAACAACGAGTCGAAAACACGAGTTGCGCGACGAGAGTCGCGAGACCACCGCGAGTCCCGCGAGTTTTGGTATGAAAAGAAGGAAGTCCGTCGCGAGTTTTGGAACGCGTGCGCGACTTTCCATCGCGAGACTCGCGAGTCGCACGAGATGTCACGAGTCCAATCGCGAGTCCGCGAGACGCGAGTTCAACAGATTGTAGACTGGCTGGCTTAATCGCTAAAACATGGCTGACGGCGGACCTTCCAGGAGGAAGTCCGCCGATGACGTCAATATCGCGACTTTGACCGTAGTCGCGCTAGTCGCGGTTTTAAGTCGCGATTTTTAATTATCGCGACTTGAGAGCGACCAGTGCGACTTGCAGCGCGACTTTCGCGATTTGCGCGACTTAGTGCGACCTTAATAGCTGTTTATTAGTACAAAATCGCGACTTGGAGCGACTTGAATCGCGACTTGTGCGTTTTGCGCGTTTTTACGCGACTTAGAACGACTGCCGACTTTAACCACTTTCGCGACTTTGACGACTTTTCGCGAGTTCCGCGATCGCCAATCGGGGGACTTCCAGGTACCATCAACCGTTCCATTGCGAAATCACAAGTGACCGTCACGACAACTGACAGGCAGAAGCCGTCACCTTCGTTTTGAAAAGGCATTGCCATGGTTTTGCAATAATATATCCAGGCGACCCTTGTTCAGGGCAGAGGAATGGGACACAAACAGTATGTTGCACTGTGGGCATTTGCAGCCGTCCTTGAGGATTTCACCATGATCCGCAGGAATCCCATTCCACCCACACGGGCTCTGGTTAGTACTAGTATCATACGGTAGTACCTACCGTACCGAAGAGGTGCAACTGTTCCCACCATGTTTGGAAGGTTGGATGCTTGAATTCAATCATTCATTCCACTGGCTACACATTGTTCCAACACTCCAGATGCACTTTCGACGTGATGGCTGGTGTACAGTAGTACTACTGGTATCAATTGAAACTAAGTACGGCGCAGAAGATGAGTGCATACTAGCTAAAGAAACCTTCCATAAGTTTTCTTCTCTTGAACATAATAATATGCTTTCTTTGTGCATCAGCCAACTGAGAATGGAGCAAGACAGTCTGTGCTGGGCAGCATATTTCAAAGTCTAGCTATGTGCGTGACAATAGCAGCTAGATAGGGAGGAAAGGAATTCCAGCCATCCTCGTGGAGGCCTGATAAGAGAAGGTGATCTGCACTGCTGCATGCAGTGCAGATGCATGTTCTTATTTGTCAAGCCAAATTGGCGAGGCAGCATGAGCGGATTGCATGAACCATTGGATTGGATCGAATGGTTCCTTTTCCATATTCCATACAGTACCGATCCTACTAGCTACATGCACGCCATAGTACGTGAACTTTATTGGTATCCTGTGGCTGGGTCCAGGATTAAAAGAAAGCGAAGTTGTCATTGCACCCAACGTTTAGACTTGTTGAATCTCCGAGGTACGGTACGTTCTGGAAAACCATACGCAGAGAGTGACGGTCCAGTTGGGGAAAAGGCAGGCTGAAGGAAGAGTGGAACAAATAATATGTATGTATGCACATTGTTTTTTGGATGACAGCAGTGGTATGTTCTCCCAATCTGTCTGTCTAGCTAGCTAGCTAGGCACTGCGCCATTGGTTGGGTTGAGCCCTCACCTGGCAATGTCCACTCCTAATGGCGCTCTTTTGGTCCAGCCAGCTAGCTAGCTAGATACTGTGTACATTTACTGTCGATTGGTTTCTGTCACTAAATCTTTAGAAATCCCCTTTTTTAGTATAGTTATACTTGTCTATTTGGTACAGTACCACACCTAGCTAGCTAGTAGGTTGCTGTGGTTGTGCTTGTGTCGTAATGGTGGTGGACAATGTAGTATACGGATATCGTCGTTTCTTGTTGTTGCTGCTTCCCAAACTAGTTTCACTCTGCGCTCGTCGTTGCAGCAATAGCTGTCGTCGACTTTTGGAATGTTTGGACATGAGTAATACCGGATCGACGCGAATATCAATGGTGGGGACTTTACGGGTGGCGGGATTCTTGGTCACGACATCGGTGGGGACCACAAAGACGCGGGAAAAGTCGTCCGATGGACTGTTAGTAGTAGCACTTGGAAGTGATGGAGTGGTCTTTTTGGGAGGCGGGGTCCCTTGAAAGAGTTGACTGACATAAATCAAACCATCCGCGCCCCGACAAGTTCCCATTCCAAACTTGACAAATCGTGAATCGAGTATACACTGTCGAGCGGGATTGTCAATTCCGTGCATGGTAAGTTGATGCAAGAGTTGCAGTGACAGTGTCTTTTGAACGTGTTCCACCAACGTATCACTCCGATAGGGTGTCAGGATTTGATTGGCGTGTGCCATTTCCACAGCTTTTCCACGGGCCATTTCATCGAGGATACTGCATCTTGTGAGCAAAGGAATATCGCGTTGTTGGCGTTCTTGATTGACTCGCACGTGATTGCTCAAATACGCGTAACTGCGGCTAGCATCGACACTGCCAATCTCCTTTTTGCGCAGTTTGCACAGATGGACATCTGTATTAGTAGTATTAGTATTTGTTGTGGCGTGTGTAGCATGTGTAGTAGTAGTAGTGTCATGATGATGATGATGATGATGCGTCTCTGTCGGTTCGTGATTCCAAGTCGTTTCATCAAACGTATCGGAAAGAGTTCCTAGAGAACTCGTCTTTTTGTTGTTGGAGCGACGAAGTCTCTTGAGATGAAGACTGCCCTTGCGCCCTCTCTTGCTGCTGCTTGTACAGGTAGTAGGATCTGCTCCATTGGCAGCACCGCCGAAGCGACGCACATTCCAAAGTTCCTGAAGGCACATCATTGAGTGAGTGATTGTAGTAGTAGTAGTATGAGTTGTGTTGATCTTATTGTGTTGGTAGGATAGCTTGAATGGTAAAAGCGTAGTCAGTTCTGAATTCAGTCTTACTGTAGTGGCGCATCAGTGAGAATGGTCTTCCTTCCGGTCAATCCAATCCTTCTTGCTAGTTTGCTTTGATCGCTTCGCTTCCCTTCTCAAGTTGCTTTGGTGATCTTGCTTTTCTGAGTTTTGTGAGATGCATGCAACCTTACTTTGGCGCTGAGCAAAAGAGCTTCGTGAGTCAACCACCGGGTCCTATTGGCGACGTTCCAATGGCCACGACAGATTTTAGGAGTTATGCCCTGGAAAATACTAGAAGCACATGAGAAGCACATAGATTTAAAAGCGAGAAATCCACAGCTATTCAACAAAAATGTTGGAGTACTCAGTATTAAGCTTTAAGTACTCTGAGCAAGATATGAATTAGACGCCATCTCTTTGATGGCCAAAATACGGAATGATACATGACTGACTGTCAAAACATGATCCAGTCGAGTCTTTGTTTAACTCCGAGTCATCCTCTGTTACTCTTGGAGGATCACCAGAGATTTAGTGCCAAAGATCTCGCCAAAGTTGGCAACCATGTCTATTGTTATTGAGTCATGACTAGTGAAACTTGTAGATATAACAACATCATCTCCCTTCTGGTCTTCGGCAAGACCTCTAAGGAAGTTGAGATTCCTTTTTTAAGTATTGGTGATGTACAGTCGAAAAGGATTAGAGGGGTGACAGTAGGGCTATTCAACGAGTGGACCTTGGACATGTGGCCACCGTTCGAGATCGAGAAGAGCCTAAAGCGGAACAAACTCAATAAATTGGCCAGTAAGGCTGGAATACATTCATTCGACGGTTGTGGAGGATCCTCTGTCTTGAAGAGGGAAGGGCGCTCCCACACCGCAAAACTTGTGTCTGCTAATACAGTAGCAAGAGAGCCAGCCACATGCTGTTGTTGCAGGTTGGCTGGCCACAGGCCAAGTGCATCGCAATGTGCTGATAATGATGGAGTATGGCTCTACTAAAGTCAAAGTATTGGAGCGAATTTGTGCCTATAGTTTCTTTCCATGTTCCATGGTCTACCGGTAGCTATCGCAATCTATCTACAATGAATCCTTTTTAGTTAGTTAGTTAGCTTTGGTCCATTGCAGAGAGGAGTTGGAAACTGGCAACAATGGAATTGTGGCAGTTGGGAACGTGTACAATGCATCGAGCTAAATTTGTACGGTTGTGGTCAACAATGCATTCGTTGTGACCAACAAAGCGCGATAGTTTGTGATGTGCATCTATAAATTGAGTAGTCGGGTTTATTGATCCACAACAATGCATGAATGCATGCATGCATGCATGCACCGAACTCAATATACATGTATATCTTTGCCCTTGAGAGTTGAGAGAACTTTTTCAAGAGGCGATTTCCTGCTGGTTGCTCTTCTGGCTGGGATGATCGTCTGGCGACGACGACGACAAGATTGCGTTGGCAATGGTCCTAGCAATAATGGTCATGGCAGGATCCTTGGGATGACATCCATCGCAAGTCATGGATGCATTAAAATAGGCAGTGGTCCCACCCAACGCATTCCACACATCAATGATTCCCGTTGCCCCAGTCTCCTTCAATAGTGCTGGGAGTTGCTCCTTTGGAATGATTTCATTCAATACCTGTTTGGTCATGTTATAAGGAGGGGGATCGTCTGGATGAGTTGGTGGATTGACCAAGGGAGGTGGCGTTACCAGGTAGACCTTGGGTTTGGAGGGTAATGCTTGAAATTTGTGGACCATGTCGACAAATGCTTTGTGATATTCCACTCCCGAAGGATTTCCATTGGGAGGTCCATACCAGTTGCATCCCTTGGCATCATTGGTGCCCAGCATGATTGTCACAATGTCGGGCTGAGACTCCATGGCCTCCTCGTACTTTTTGGTCTTCCAGTAGGTGCAGTTGCCACCACAGTGAAGGTCCGCATTCCCGCAATATCCATTCTTGAGCATGGTGGTGCCAGAGACTCCATAATTGGTTACTTGATAGCTACTTCCCAACATACGACCCAACTGAGCCACGTAGGTCATGTTGGGTTTTGAGGCACAACCCCGCGACGTGATGGAATCTCCCACGCAGGAAACCACAATGGTCTTTTCGGCTCTGGCTCCACGGCCAAAGCATAAGAACCCAACTGCGGCAACTGCCGTAAACAAGAGGGGTCGAGTAAGGACGAGTTGCAATGTCATGGTCAAAGTAGACTAACTGTCTGGAAACCTTAACCAATCGCCAGGTAGGTGCCAAAGCCACAGTCTTGTTTGGGAGCTTCTTGCTCCACTCTTTCCCATCCAAGTCACAAAGATACTTAGGTAGCTGAAACTTGGATACACATGATCTCGGAGTACCATTCTGAGAGCAAAGCTTTATGGAGCTTTCAAGAGGTGGTGCTTCAAAATCATGCCTGCAGTGCTACGATAAGATGTGTGCAGATTTCGTGCTGAGACACCAGCGTCCAAAAAACCATTGCTTGCTCGTATTATGATGGAACATACGAACATAGTTATTGCACCTCCCAAAGGAACCCCTGTCCTATCCTGTGAAGGCAGGGTCGCTTCCAGGGCTTTTGGTTCTACCGCCACATCGAACGCACGAACCAACTTTTTATCCAGACGAAGAAACCAAGACGTTCGCGTGTTTGCATGTACTATCTAGTTCATTGTCTGCCTATCTCGCTTGCCAGTCACCAGTACCTCACTGGTACCCTTTCATGTACAGAAGCTGGTAGGTTTCAAGAAACAAAGTCCTTCATTCTAACTTCTTTCTTATTTACAAGTAGTCAGTCAGTTACTATTCTCTACCGTTACGTCAGCCACGTATCATGGCCGTGGCTTTTCTCTCAGCCAAGCCATGCATGCAGACGCTTGCTTGTTCACCAGGCAGGAATACATCCAACAAATCCAGCGGCATTGGCAACACATTCATTCTCGTACTCACAATCGTAGTTGCTTCCGCACAACACTGGATCCAGGTGGGTGGGGCACCTGTTTTGAGTGGGGATAGCGCAAGACTCGGAGGGTGGATTGATCGGGTGACAACCAACAAACCCAGCAGCATTGGCAACGCACTCATTCTCGTACTCGCATTCAAACTCGGGGCCACACAACACTGGATCATGGTGGGTGGGGCACCTGTTTCGGGAAGGGACAGGGCAAGACTGACGACAGTAGTGGATATTGTATCCAGCGGCTTGGGCCAAACAGTCATTGCTGTAGTAACATCCGTAACCCTGTCCGCACTCCACTGGCGCTTCCAAAGCAGGGCAGACAGTACCTCGTGGTACAACTGGGCAGGATTGCTGGGTGCGTCGAAGGAGGCTAGCGCTTGCTTGGCTTGTGGCAAGGGCAAAGAAGAAGAATGTTGAAAGCTTCATGTTGGATCTTGTTATTTGTTGTTTCGTTGTTTCGTGTTTTCGTTTTTGGGGTTTGTGAGAGAATTGCCCAAGCAGAGACATGTTGAATACTTTGATCTTCACGACCTCGGTGTGTCCAGACCCTTTTCAACAAACTTGAAGAATGCGACCACGATCGTTGCTTTCGCAGTTACTTCTTCGATTTTCTTTCACAGTTCTAATCGTCGCATCCCGAGCACAAACAGACACGAGCAAGAGTATCCATCCGCTGTGCTTTGCTGTTGAGTTCGCCGCTGCGGACCCATTCCCTGGACCGTCCGACGGTTTTCATGAAAACCGTCGAACGGTCCTGCTGGGTTCAGCTATTACCAGCGGCAGGTGATTTTACGTTTTGAAACTGTGACTGCGTAACCAGCACAATGGGAAAAGTTGCCTTTTATGTTGAACTTCAACTGGATACTTATCTCGTCCACACCAAGCCAACTCCTGCGAAGCATCTGGGACCGGTGGAACTCTGAAACTCCCTATGGACGCAACCATGATTGAATTCATTCATACGATTGATAAGATCTGCAACCTTGGTACAGGGAGCCACTCCTCTCTCTCTATCATCTATCATAAAACCAACCAAAGCACAACCAAAAGCACAAACATAAACACAAAACAAAAACTAACCAACAACATCTTGATACAATCTCCAACATGAAAACTTCTGGAATCATCTCTCTCCTGTTTGCATTGTGGCTTGCCACGCCGGTTGTGCTGGCCTACAACCGCCAGCAAGTGCAAAATGATCTCAACAGAGAAAGGGCAAAGTGGGAGAGCATGGGAATCATTAATTACGATTACAAGCATCAAGTATTCGGTGATACCTCTGCTGTCTACCCATTGTCAACACAAGTTCGTGGTGGGGGTGTTGTCTCCTATGTGGATGGCAACAACCAACCAATTACTTGGCTAAAGCCAGTCACATTGGGGAGCTGGTTCGGTTTCATACAAACACACATGGATAGTGGAGCACGAAGCATTCAGGTTTCATATGACCCAACAAGAGGATTTCCAGTCTCCATTTACATGATCCAGAGTGGTGGGCAGGTGATGAATGTGCGCATCTTTGACTTTCACTACTATAGCCGAAGACTCCGTGGCAGTGATTCTTAGTAATTCTAACCCAAAAGCAAGATGTTGTCACCGCCATCTCTTGATGTGTACCTGGTACGGGACAACAGATAAAACTATAGTAATCTGAAAAACGTATTGATGGGGCGCTTTCAGTCAACTCACTACCGGTATAGCTAGTAGCCAGCGAGAGAGGCTAGAGCTCGTTTAACGAAGCGTCGCTTGCTCAGTACCACCGAACGCCTAAAGATGTTGCGAAACGTAGAACTGCACTGTGGAAGGCATCGTTTATTGCCGCGAGTTTCTTGTTTTCTTTCGTGAATGATCATGGTTGAAGGATCTTTAGATGTTAGTAGGCGCAAGCAACATGTAGCTGAGATCGCGTTTTCATCGAAGAGAATGCAAGGTTGGAACGTTACTAGCCTAGACGTACCTAATATGGATCCGAAAGATGAAATCTTCTTGCCTTGTGCGTTCGAGGACACTACTATTGATTCATTGCTGCAGTCGTTGCATAGTACAGTATCTCAAGCATGACGGTGAGAAGCAAGCGGACGGAATGTGCAACTCCAACATTCCGTCACCAATTTTCTCTTCCGTGTTTGTATGTCAGTTGCAAAATTCTCGTGAAGACTCTGACTGGCCGCGCAGCCAACGTCCAACCAGGAGGAAGCAGCACAAACGACAAAGGTTTCCTGCACAGTATTTTCCTGCTGCTTCTACTTCTAGTAGACTACTAGCGAGCTAGCTAGCCAGCCACAGCGAAGGTATATCTCTAGGCTACCGAATAGGGACCAGCCGCCCGTTGCAAGGGTGCTTGGTCACATTGGCGGATTAGTCATGCTGCACATTGCTACACTGGTGCCGGGGCAGAGAAGCAGTTCCTCAAGCCAGGTCATGGTGAATTGGTACCGTAAATTTTTAGAGCGAAAGATTCTTGGATTGAATCAGGAAGCTGTGGTAAAGCAAACAGTAAATACAAATATCTGGAGTCTACAGCTCTTTAACCCTATATTTACATCAACTACCCGTTCAAAGCTGTCTTCCTTGAGTGACGTCATATTTGGGGACATTTCGTGCCAACCCTGCATAGTTACTGGGTCCAGTTTCGGTGTGTGGGGATCTTTTGTAGCCCTTCATCACTTACTTCTGTTTCTTGTGTCGGTGGTTGTATCTGTGCTGTTGGCCCAAAGAGTTTCTTTCAAGTTGTGTGACACAATCAAGCCCTACCTTGTCCTAGCCAGCGCCCGTTGTTGACAGTCAGTCGACGCCATTGCGAGAGACTGAGCTGAGGACGGCCAAAGCTAGCTAGTCTGTATACCCTAGTAGCTACTGTATCGAGATCTTTTCTCCTCGTCTTCATCATCAACCAGAACACTGTTCATCGCAGCAAGTGAGTAGTCCAGGCTTCCTTTTTCAAGGTTCATTGTGGTCAGTGACAATTATTTAGTCCACATTCGAGGCTAGAGAGGCGTCACTATACAGCTAGTGTAGCTTTGGACACAGCACCTCAATCAACACCTGACAGAGCTATATCCACCAATCTGCAATCTGCAAGCAGTATACTATTAGTATCTAGGAATACTGGTAGCCATGGCGTCTACGAAGACCAATGGCAATTTTGATGCCAGCAAGGTAGTGCAAGACCTGCTGGGCACTGTCTGCAAGGTTCCAGAAACTCCCAATGGGAAGATAATGGATGACTTGGATACCCTCAAGACAGCTCAGATGGATCTAGAGCACTTGCTGGAGGTTCAGGAGGTTCTCAAGGACAAGATTGAAGCCAAAAAGAACCAAGTGGAAGATCTGCAAGTCAGGGTATCTCCATTCCTCTCGTTTACAAACACGAATCTATTGGCACATTTGGTTTCGTTTCTAGACGAAGAAGCACTCTGGAAATTGGAACTCGTCATGCCCTCGTGCATCAAGGCACCTGCCTTTATCGCACAATGGAAATACCTCGACATGTCCAATCCTTTCTCGAGCAATTCCATTGATTCCAATGCCCGAGAACGCAGCATTCGGTTCGTCTTGGCATCCAAATATGCCCAACGCATGGAAGAATCCGCCAAGTATCATTACAATCCACGGGCGCACATTCAAAAACAATATCCTTGGCCCGACAAATTGTACAGTCGCGAAGATTTCCGAAACGACTTTTTGGGATACGACAATGGCGACGAACCACCACCCGCGCTAGAGTTTTTTGTCCGGGTCGCCTATCGAGAATCCGAAACCGACGACGATGCGCCTACCGCATGTCTCTTGGAGGGATTCTTGTCGGATTATTCCGATCTCGATCCGTGGGATCGAGACAAGTACACCATTATCGAATTGGGCGACAATGACAATACCCACGTACACATGGTCTGCAATGATATTGGCCGGTTGGACGATATTGAAAACATGGGCGTCAACTTTTCCTACAATTGGAGACGAAAACTTCAAATCGATTGGCCCGAATCGGAACAAAAGGCGTACATGAAACGCGTATCCTTGACTGTGTTGGCGTGTGAACCCACAAGCAGCAATAAAAGTGCCGAAATGGGAGGACCGCCACTCCGATCTCATTTGGTCGTGGCCACCCGTGGATTCAACAAGATGGCACCGGGAAATGTAGCCATTATGCCCCCACGATCGTATTTGGCCAAAGCCCGAACGGCCAATTTGTTGGATTGTGTCAACGTTGGACTCAAGCCCAGTGAAGAAGCGGGCAAACTCGGGTTCCGAATCATGGTCGATTGGGGAACTCAGGAAGTGTTTACGCGAAGAAAGTCCATCTTTGATGCGTACTAAATAAACGAACTCAGGAGGCTGCAGACCAAGCAAGACGTCACAGGAAGGATGGTCCTTGTTCTCTCTTGCACTTTCTTTCGTCCCTTGTGTGACGCAAACAAAAAGCAGAAATGTCAACAACAGGAAGAAACAACCAAGGTAGGGGATGCTGGGTGGTGGGATTCTTGCTTGAAGAATCTGCGACGAGAGAGAGGTTGCGTTCCAATAGTTTACGTGCCTGTTTATTTATTTTTGGATGTCCATGGTTGTATTGCATGCTTTATTACATACGTGCAAGCATTTATCTTGCGCAACAAACAAACAAAACTAGCTAGTAGAATTGCAGAAATTTTGGTTGGGTAGTCTAGTCTACACGACGCCATTCGTTTTTCTACCGTACAAACCTAGCTAGCCTCTTGAAATCAAGAGGACGAACAGATCAGAATCGAATCGAATCATGCCTGGTAGCTCCATACGAATCACTATCTACCAGAAAAGCAACACATCCCGGTATGCATACATAGTTCTTTGCTATAGTTTTGTAATGTTTCCACTGCACTCTAGGGGATGAAACCACGCTCTTTCTCTAGCAGCCAACGGTCAGTTTTCTTCGACGGTGCAGCAGCAGCGCTAGTGAGCTGCAATCCCAAGTTGCGACGAGTTCCACTTCTCTTCGTAGTCTTCCCCTTGCTTCCAGCTGCGACGGCCTTATTTTCGTCATTCTCTTTGTCATTGACGGGACTTTCTTCTGCTTCGGAAGAAGGCGCACTGAGGGATGTTGAGGGACGCTCAAAAACAGTGCTGCGGCGAACCGATGCCGTCTTTTTGGTGCTCCAACCACCACCCTTATGCGTACTCTGAGGAGGTGTCTCTGGCAACATGGCTTTGGCCTTCGGCTTCGTATTATTCGCGCCGGGTCCTTTGTTGAAGTCTTTGGGCTGGAGAGCGCCACGAGCACGGGTAGAACGACGAGTGGCCGGAGCCTCGCCCTTTGTACCATTGGAAAACTTGACGCTGTTGCTGGGAGCCCCGTCATTGCCGCTACCCGCCTCTTCCTTGTCGTTGTCTCGCAAACGAGAGATCAGGTCCGACTTGTTTCCAGAAACCGTCAAGCCACGAGCCCGGAGCATATCCTTGAGTTCTCTGACTTTGTGCTTTTCGTAGTTACGCTGCAACAGCGTCTCCACAAGCCCAGTTCCTTCTTTTGGAGCTGCAGCTGGCTTCAACTCTGCTTCCGAATGGACGCCATCTTCCTCCTGTTTTGGTGTCTCCACTGGTTTGATGCCTACAGCTGCAGCTGGCTTCAACTCTGCTTCCGAATGGACGCCATCTTCCTCCTGTTTTGGTGTCTCCGCTGCTTTGATGCCGACAGCTTCGCCGCCGCACTCGTCCTCTGTCTTGGATTGCACTTCCTGCTTGATGCCCACTTCCTCGACGGCGGCAGGCTTTGACTCGCTTTCCACATGGCTGTCGTCTTGCGAATTGTTGCTTTTGGCTCCAGTCTGGACAGAAGGCGCATCCACAGACTCCATATTGGCATTATCGAGAAGAGCAGACTCCTCAGGGGCTGCATCCGCAGACTCCATATTGGCATCATCAAGAAGAGCAGACCACTCAGGTTTTGCACCCGCAGAGTCCTTGGCATCGTCAAAAAGAGCTGAGTCCTCCAGGGATGGCTCCATTGTCGTGTCCATTGCAATTGTAGTGACATCTGCTTCCGTCTTGATGCCTAGTGGTTGCATCGTGTCTTTGGAGGGTGAGTCGCCCGATCTTCGACTACGACGTTTTGGTCCAGGAGTTTTGTGCCGGCTGGGGCTCCAGTCACTGTCATCGCTGTTGTCTTCCTCTTCAGCTTCGTCCTGCTCGAGCATCTGGATTTCTTCAAGCATACTATCGGTAGAGTTGCGCTGCTTCACTACCTTCTTTTTCTTCTTTGCGGGAGTTTTGCTCTTTTGAATGATATCGGAAGCCACAGCTTCCACCATCGTCTTCATTCCTTCGTGGGCTTGCTTGACGTCTCGTAGCTCGACTTGCACATTCTCACTAACCTTGTTACATCCCTCCAAGTAGCCACTAAGCATGTCTTCCACGGTGGCCTGGAAGTCCTCGTCGTCGACAACCTTGTTCAGAGTGTTGAGACGGACAGTTTGCTCGATGGATCCCTTTGTGGAATTGAGGAGATTCATCATGGCTTCGGAGTGCTCCATCTTTAGCGTCATGATTTCCTCCTCGTGAGTACGACGTTGTTTGGCCAGCGCTGAGTTCACTGCCACTGTCGTGTTGTGCTCACGCCTTGCTTCCGCGGATTCGAGCTTATTCCGAAGCTCAATTACACGTTCAAAGCAGTTCACAAATACTGTCTTGGTCTCTAATTGTGACAGGCTGTTCAGTTGTCTGTTGTTGATGATACCAGAAGAGCTGCTACCCACTCCCTTGACCAGAGGCGAGGAGACGGAAGGCTTAGACAGCTCTTGCAAGTTCTGCTCAAGTTTCTCGAGAAGGTTTGATCTCATCTCAATCTCTTCGTCAATGGCTTGGAGCTGGGGAAACGAGCTGGGTGGATCAACAGCGATGTTTCCACTACTGCGACTGAAGCTGGATCGTTGTTGTAGCTTGAGCTTGCGAGCAGTGGCGCCGCTCAACAGCTGCTTTTGCTTTTTGATTTCATCGTGGATGCCCCCAAAGGCCGTTGCCGCATCAATTTCGTTGTCGAGCCAGGAGGTAAGTTCGTCTTGTCTTTCGTCACTCAGGTTTTCGTTGGAAACTTCCTGCTGCGACGCCGAAGCTGACTTGTCAGAATCGGAAGACTGTTTTGCCTTTGCATTGGATCGCATTGTGGCCAGATGTTGTCGTTCTTCCTTGAGTTTGTCCTTCTTGGCCTTCAATTCGGTCTCTCGCTTTTGACGCTGCATCGCCTCTGTAGCTTTTCGACGAAGTACGGCAGCCTGCTTGGCGGCTGCGTCCTTGACCTTTTGGAGCTCTGCTTTGAGCTTATTGCTGTCTCGGAGGAATTTGGCGGCTTCCTTCTTGGCGGCCATTTTCTCGGAACGACGTTCGCTGGCTTGCTCTTTCAGTTGCTTTTGCAAAACTACACGACGCCTCTTGTCGTTTTGAATCTCTTTTGCCAATTGAGCGCATTTCTTTTCGGCGGCTTCCCGCAAACGAAGACTCTTCTTGTGTTCGGCCGTTTGTTGTCGGAGGTCCTTGATCCTGGCCTCCAGTTCGTCGACTCGCTTCCTCATGCGTTTCGTGTCGTCCCCGTTGATCTTTGTGCTACCGTCGCCAACTTTCTCGATCAATGTGGAACGTTCGGCAGCTAGCACTTCGACTTCCTCTTGCAACGACTTGACGGCATTTTCGAAATGGTGTCGCATGGCCTCCATGCATTCCCTCTCTCTATTGATTTGAATCGCCATGGCTTCCTTTGCTTCGATTCCACCACTGACCGCAACGAGCTCCGCTGTCAAGGCTAGTTTGGTTTCCTTGTCCGCCTCTGGGTCCATCATGACAGTATCATCGTCGCAGGAATCCATGCTCTCTGCACTAAAGGACAGGTCTCCACTGTTGGCAACCACGGCCGCGGCGGTGGCACGGGCCACGGCTGCATCGGCCAATGCATCATGCAGATCCGACTTGAGACTGGCAATTTCCTTTCGTAGCTCTGCCACCAGATCCATAGTATTGGTGTCCGTCTCATTACTATTTTCACCGTCCAGATTGTCCAAAGTCACGTTTTGTTGCTTGGCAGCCGCCAGAATGTTCTCGCAACGCATCTGCCACTTGTCGGCCCGGAGAGACGCTTCTAGTGCATCGTCCGCGGAGGATTGCTGCTGACCTTCGAGAGCTTCCACTTGAGACTCCAACGAGGAAATGGTAGATTGTAGTTGTTGAATCTTGTCCAGCTTGCTCATATCCATGCCTCGAACCGTAAACGCCTTGGTGGGGCCCTCACCCGTACCAGTTGTCGCTCCGGTGGATGGGTCCGTTTCTGCCGCCGTGTCTTTGGACTGCGTCGTGTCATTGCTGGTCGAATTGGAAACAACGCTCGACGCCATCACTAAGGCAGCCCTACTGGCCTTCAATTGTGCTTGCGTTTCGGCGAGTTGTTGTTTCAAAGACTCGTCATTGCTGGTCGAATTGGAAACAACAACAGTCGACGACGACATGACTACAGCAGCTCTCAATTGTGCTTGCGTTTCGGCGAGTTGTTGTTTGAGCGACTCATTTTCGCGTTTCAAGGCGGCCGCTTCGGCCACACTGAGGACATTGGATGCCACCACATTACGGACGGCCGAGTTTTGAATGTTGCGTGTTCGACTGGCATAGCGGAGTGTATTGACGGATTCTTCCACATTGGAATCGGCCGGGGAAATGCATGCCACCATGATGGTTTTGGAGTTGCCGCCTAAAGAATCTTGCAACAGACGGGTCAATTTGGAGTCACGGTAGGGGATGAATGCCGAAGATGCGGATTTGCCTTTTTGTCCCAATTCGGAAAGCGCACTGACACACTGTCCCAGAACAAAGAGACCCTTGTTGATATTGATTCCTTCCTTCATGCGATTACCTTCGGCGCCTGTGCGTTTGATGCGTTCGGAACCCGCCAAATCGACCAGTGTCAATTTGGCTCTCATTTCGGCGGCGGCTTCTGCTTCGTCCGTTTCCTCCGAGGCTGCAATGGTAACATACAAAGTACAAATGGCATGGGATCGACTGGACGCGGCATTCATGGCGGTGGATGCCGTGGCACGACGACTCGACCCCTGGGCCATGAGTGCGGCCACTTCCTTGGGCGATGTGACGATTCTGGTCGACAAATTCTGAACAACGACTCCTTCCGTGCGACTGTCTCGAATTTGAAGTGTATTGGTCGTACCATCTTCCGATCGTTCGACGAGCAAATCGAGGGCTTCCTCATTGTAGATTTCCAGGTAGCTCATTTCAATAGTGACACGGTCCTGTTTCATGGATTGTCGTTCCTCAAATAAATCGTAGACAGCGCGAGGAATGATGCCGTCGGAATCAGAGGGTGGTTCTAGTGCTGCAGTGGGTTTTTGGGTTGTCGTGTCTTCTTCCATGGTCATTTCGGCATCCGTGGCTCCACCTTCGGTTCCCATGGTGAACGTCTACTCAGGATGAAACAAAGAAAGAAAACTCGCTGGGTTAGACATAACATGTTGTTGTATGGAAATTCGTTTCTATTCTGTGCTGTGCTGTGGTCACTTACTTTTCCAGACCCCGTCTGTCCATATGCCATGACGGTGACATTGAATCCCTTGAAAATGTTGGTGCGGATCATGTCTCCTACAGTGTGCTCGTAGACTTCTTGTTGCGTCGTGGCCGGGCCAAAGGATCCATCGTACTCAAATAGCTTGGGCGAATTGCTACTACTATTGCTGCTATTACTGCGACCTCCGAGGTTCATATTGACACTGACGCTGGTGGGACGATCCAAACTGGGCACCACACCAATGGCTTCTTTGGAAGATTCGTTTACTTCCTTGCTAGACAAGGGACGAACGCGGGCCACTACGCGGACATTTTGACCACCTTTCTTGCTGTTGCTCGCTAGGCTGTTGTCATGCTTCGGGCGCTTGTTACTGATGGAGGATGTGCTGCTACTACCAGTACTATTCGAGGAAGAGGTTCTTTGGAGAGTCTCTTCGACAGCGTCGTGGCTCGAACTGCTGCTGCTGGAGCGTTTCTTGCTCCCTGGTGGAGAAGACGCCATGGCTGGCTACTAGCTAGCTAGCACAGCTCTCTACACTTGGTCAAGTCGGATTGCTTCGGGCAATGTCGTCTCTGTTGTTGCTTGTTGTTGTTGTTCTCTCTCGATCAGCTTGCTCCCATTGACTGCATGGATTTGCCGCTTTTGGAAGGGGGGAAAAGTGAGAGGATCGGTTTTGAGGGCATCGTCCGAACAAACGGTTTCAGTTTGAAAAAAATAGCTCCACGATCTTTTTGCAAGAACCAACACGCCGTGGAAATCTATTAGCGCATCCGCTCTCCAACGGCATGCAACAGTTCGAGATGGTCGGAGCTAATAAGTACGTAGTGATCTTACTACGGTACTGTACCTGCCTGAGTGATCGGGCTTGGCAATGCCATAATAATGAGCTCTGATGTACGGTACGGTACGGTACGGTAGCCCTGGCAGCATGTTTGACTTGTAGGAGATCGTTCCATGCATTACACCTACACGAAACCCCCCGTTCATCGCATCCAAGTCGTACCAATAATGAGATCTGATGTAGACCTGTCAGCTTGGTTGACTGACTTGTGTCGGTACCGTACGGTAGAGGGTTGGTCAAAGTTCGTTCAGCCACAACGTGAATCCAAAGCGAGGAAGTTATTAAAATTGGAAAACCCAGTCGTGGAAATTATCGTGTCGCTCTGCTTCCTTGGACGGCGGTATCATCCAGTCGTGTATTATGTTAAATCTATACTTCAGTCGTGGGTATCGCATCGAGTCATTTCCGTCTGGTTCTGTCAACGCAGGGACAAACGTCAGTGACCGACCGACATCAATGAGAGCACCCCATCAAGAAGGAAGACAACAACCACCAAGCACCAAGGTCGCGTCTATGCTATGCCTTACTCGGAGAGGCCCAGGAAGTGTCTTGTTGGGTGTTCTTTGGTAGTACAGAGCATGAAATCAGTGCTCATCAGTGGCTCAGTCTCGTCTCATCACATGTCATTTTTCATCTGGCAGAATCTGTCACCCCAAACATCTGGCAGAATCTGTCATCCCAATTTGGAGGTCACCATGATGAGCTCACTTTTTTGTTCAACCGGATTGCTAGAGTTGCATACCCAACCGAACAAGGAAGACTTTCGCGATTGTTGATAAGCCAAGGCCAGATCAACCCCCCCAGACCTTATTCAAGTCTACTTTCTATCAATCTTCTATTCAATACCTACCAATTGCAAAATGAAGTTCTCTTCTTCTATCATCAAGCTGCTCTCGTGGTCCATGACCACCGACAACAACAACAGCAACACCAAGAAGACCCCCGTTCTCCAGGTTGCCAAGGAGATGACGGGCAACAACAACAGCAACGACAAGGATGTTCCTGTGGCAGAGGAAATCCCAACATTCCAACTGGACGAGTTGGACAAAGATGTCGTCGAAACAGCGGCACTGTTGCACGGAATGCATCCTGATGTGGAATTCCAGCAGCACGGTCGCTACCTAGGTGCCTACGACCTTTCCCTGGTTCCTTCGGATCAGCATGGTCACTACGGATACGACAACAACCAGCACCGGCCCAAAGGTTGTCGCATCAAACCCAGTCATTCAGCCAACGCTCGCTGGAAGACCCATTACGGTCAAGACACCGAACGGAGCAATGGAAACTGTTTATCCTTTGCTCCCGTCAACACTGTAGTGGGGTACTCTTCTGACAAGAGCGAACAAGCTGAGAACCGTCGTGTCTATCGAGACATGAACAAACATGTGCCACAGGCCCGATTCGAATTCTGGCAGGAAGCCCAACAACAATTCATTTCCGTCGGCACACAGACACCCCACGAACGCGTCTTGGATCTCGTGCAGTTGATTCAAGAGTACGGATACCAACAAGTGGCCAAATGGATCACCAACAACCAATGGTTCCAAAGTGACAAAGCGTACCTACAAAAAGCCAAACTGTACATTCAAATTGATGCCGTGCATCAAGACCTCGAGGGACTTGTTCGTTTCATCCAGGCGAAGAAAGGAAACGACAAGCAAGTCGCCCACTGGTTCATGGTCAACGAAAAGAACACCTACATGTTCGAACTCGCCATGTGCCACTTGCATCACGGAGGAATTCAGCGCAATGCTGACGACGAAATTTGCACCTTGAATACGCGAGAACAGATTGCCAAACGACGATTTGTCTATCGCAAGGTCAAGGAAGTCTGCATGGAAGATGCAGAACCCTTAGTAGTAGAACAACAACCAACAACAACAACTAAAGACGTTGAGACAATAGAAACAGTCTCGACCGTCGACGACGACAAGATGGCATCCGATGCCACAATCACCTGCGAAGCAGCGGTGGTACCCACATGCACAGCAGTGGTCCCATACGTTCAAAAGTGGCATGTGAAACACTTCAAGATCAGTGTGCATGGACAGCAACCATTTGTATTGGAGATGCAAATGATGAATGGTGTGCTACTTGGAGTAGTACCCAGCAACATTCTCGCAGCCTTGATGAAGGATGGTGGAGACCTTGTCAAGGAATTCATGCGGCGGCACAAGACACTACGATTGGAGGCAGGCATTGTCTCGGACGATACGGATTTCGAATTCGTGACTGGCCAAGTGGTAGCTGAAGAACCACTGGTCGAGGAACAACAACAAGTTGATGCTGATGAACCACTGGTCGACAACCGAGTCGATGTGGAGGACAATGTGGACACATCACAATCACCTTTGCGACGATCAAAGAGACGCATGGCGGCTATTGCATCTCAGAGAATCGCAGAACAAATGAAGCCACGGCGAGTGGCAGAGCAACCTAGAAATAATACATGTAGACGCGCGGCCACCAAGAAACGCTCGACAAAGCCAAAGGCGAAAGGCAAGAAGAAGAAGACGACGACACAACCTGTGACAGACACACAGCAGCAAACAACAGTTCAGACAACAACAACAACTCTTTCTGGACGGCAAGTCAGAAAGCCTGACCGGTACATTCCAGTCTAAGGACAACAGGTAAGTGGTCGACGACGACCGATTGCGGGGACTAACACAATACAATACACAACGAGCAAGCATCTGGTGGGGTGCAGGGCTATACAACAATTTTGCGGAGATGAATACAGTTGGTTCAATTGAAGGGTCACATCGAAGGTAGCCAGGTTTGTGGTTCCTGTGCTAGGCAGCCTCTATTGCAGAGTGCTTGTCCGAACGTCCTCCACGCGACGAAAGTCCAAAGTTAATACCCGTGACACCCGACAACCAACCTCTATCATTGTTGATGCTACAATCTTTAAAAATACAACGAAACATAAACATAGAGCAATAACACATAGTAGACAATCTTTACAAACAAAATCATGGCTTCATTCTCAATAGTAGTTGTAGTCGTACATGTACTAGCTAGTACTTCATAAGCATAGCAGCATCCATTGACCAGTCGCCTTTCTGACTTGGGTAGACCTTGTCTTGATTGACACGGAGCAGCCGAACGAAGCCAACCAACAGGAGAATCCATGGACGCAGATGGCAGCACCGGCAAGAACGAGAGTGATGACGGCATGGTGCAGGACCATGTCACGTACGGTTTGCCCCGAACCAAGCAGCAATTTCCATACGTACCGACAATCCACTTTCTCTCGTTTCCAGACCCTTCAAGGGCCTTCCGCCACCGTCATCGTCTCCAACCCTCTCATGTCAACATGTCCGCCGTTCACATGAAAAACATCACCACAATTGCCGAGGCTACATCATGCTTGACCGCCGCATCATCGTTGAGCGGTCAGTGGTATTGTGCGATGTGGGAGAGGGCATGGTTCGACTAGCGGTAGAGGTCGAGGGCGCCACAATCATCCCAATGCCTTGACAGTCGAGTCGCTGGAACACGTGAGCCTCGGAGGCACATACGATGGTTTGTGACCGATTCACAAGCCGTAGAAACTATAACTGAGAAGATCAGGGCATCCGATCTGCCCCCGTGGTGCCTTTCTTTGGCTTGAAAACTGCTTCGATATCTACCTAGAGAGCGAGTCTTGGTATTCTGCCGTACCTGAGCGATCTGGGTTGGCATTCTTTTTCGTTGCGTTACCGTAGTGACCTCTGATGTGGCCCTTCTCTTGGCAGCTTGTTTGATTTGCAGAGATTCCCTGGGTTCCCTCGAGATCCTTTCGGTCATCCAAAGTTCATGGATCCCAAGCAACGAACTACCGGTCGTGACACAGCGTTTTCTGACTTGGGCCTACCTTGGCCCATCATGCTACAGCTACTCTACTAATGTACGGCGAGAGACCAAAAAAAGAAAAGCTCAAAATCTTAACCGATTCAGACAAGAAGTGCTTGACGGCGACCCGGGAGTCAAGGCACAGCCAGTTGTTTCCACATTCTTCAAGTCAATCGGATGTTTCATACGGCCATGACGTCTGGCACAAAAAGCTACCGTATTCACCGACTATAATAGATGCAAGGCTACCGTGATTCCCAGCTGCAACGCGAAAGAGCCGGCCAAGAAAGCAGCCTCTGTGTTGGTCATTCCTGTGTACGGTAACTTGGTCATCTCAATCCCTCGTTGAGCCGTATAGTTAGGTTGCATTTCCCTGTCCACAAACTCAACCCACATAAACGGCTTCTTCACTTGTTGACCGTTTTCATTAACATCCTCTTCAAGGACAGAAAGGAACAACGACACTGTTTGTGCGAAATCAGAAAACAACTTAGGTTAGCTGCTTGAACATTCACTAATGCTGCAATCGATTGTTCGCAAAGGAGGCAGAATTGTATATGGTCAATGCTTACCCCCCTTTGCTTGGAACTTGGGTCCAATCGTTTGAGTAATGTCGCTCATGTGTGTTTTGCTCCAGGTCGCATCAATTTCGTCTCCAGAACCAGCACATTCGCACAGAATCGCAATCATGGCCATGTACAAGTCCATGCACCCCTTGTTCTCCATCATGGCCTTGACAGGAGGTGGGACTCTCTCCATTACGTGCTTCAGGAACAGGACAGTCAGACACTTGATTTAGCTGGTTGAAATCGCCCGACAAAGACTCCATCGCAAACATACTAACGTACCTTGCGGTCCATAATGGCCTCCACGGCCACTCCTTTTGGAAAGGATAAACTGTTTGTATTTGTTGCCAACACGGTGCCTCCGTCCAGGGACAGAACGTCAAATTGGGGGACCCAACCGGGTTGTTCATTGATGTCTATAAACTCAAACCAACGCAACGAGTTGCCACTGTCTGGTTTGATTTTGCACAAGACTACTTTGAGTCCCCTGGACAAGAATTGGTCTTTGTATTCGGCAAGAATGGTGCTGATCTCAAGGGAGCTCCATGAATCGGCCCAGTTTCGGGTCGTTTTGGACTTGACAATGGCATTAATAAAGGCATCGTAGACTGGCATTGCCCCATTCTTCACGAGCAGCGATTCGACCTCGTGTGGGCACTGATCTGAAATCTTCTTGACCCCGCTCAGCTCTTCGACTGCCACGCCCGTAAGAGGAACCGTGTACCACCCACCTCCGATGGTGGTTGCTTTTCGATCGACTTCCTCTTCCTTTTTCGTGAACACACTTGCCGTTTCGGTAATGTCGAATGGATTGGAATAGTTGGGGTAAACATCTAGATCAATGAATTCGAGCCAGTGATTCCGACCCATGCTGCCAACACTTTCGCAGAGAATCATCTTGACACCCTTGGCCAGCATGCCTTCCTTGAGATTGGCTAAAATGGGAAATGGGACTACACCCGCAGCCGCGAGGCGCCAAACGTCCACAAAGTTACGAATGGATTGAGCCTCCGAGATGGCAAGATCCAATTGAGGATACACGTCCATGAGGTCCTTCTTTTCCAACAGACTCGCCACTTCCTCGGGACAGGTCGACTCTAGCTGGATGACACCATCGACGACCAAGTCTTCCACAGCAATTCCCGCGGCTTCGGCTGCTGCAATGGTGCTCTTGGCAACGGATTCACGACGGGCATCCGAAACCGCCTCTGGAGGAACAAAGTCAGGAGCGACGGTTGTATCAATAAAGCAGATCCACTTTTTCGCCGCCATGCAGACTACAAGCTCCATGTTCCGGGAGCCAAAGATTTCCGCATGGCCGTTCTCTTGAATCACTTGGTCCACTCCGCTTGTCTTCCATTCTTCGAGAAAGGTGAGCGTCTTACTCTTGGAGGTCACTAGGAGATCTTGGACTAGGTCATTGTAGCATTTCATCAATCCCTTGGGTTCCAATAGCGCCGTGAGGTCTTCATCCGCGGGAATGGTTCCTCTGAGGCCATCAAAACCGGTCAGTTCCGCAACGGCGACACCTTCGGGGGGAATCATGGTAGCACCCTTGAGGACAAGCTTGAAGTTGTTAACACAATAAGGAGACTTGTATTCCTTGGTTACCGCACTATTGGAGTCCAGAAATTCAAACCAAAACCAATGGTATTGACCACACTCGGAAGTGAATATGCAAAGATCCAGGTCTACTTTCTTGGCTTCAAATTGAGGCCGAAACTCGAGCACCACAGCCACCATCTTGTTTGGAACCCAGAGTTTTTTGCCCCTCTGGCCACTGGATCTTGCCTTCTTAGTCAGAGCCGCGACGAAGTTGCGAAAGACGGCCAAGGCATCCTTTTCCGTGAGAAAGTTGCGGGCTTGACCGGAGCCTAACATAGCCAATTCTGTCGCGCCATTGTCGAAAAACTCAAGGACGGAAATTCCTGGAGGAACCACATGTTGACCATTGGCAACTCGAGTGCCGTCTATGCTACTGTTGGCGCTAGAAGTGCGGAGGATGGCAGAACGGGATGTCATGGTGCCCACCTCCCGTAAAAGATTCGTATCAATGCTATGAAGATACTCTGAGAACTGAACAAAAGACTCAGGGTTGTCTGCAGTGCCGGTGGCCACATCGGAAGGTCATTGTGGCAGTTTTCTGGCTTATTATTGTTCTGGCACATCACGCGTCCTTTTACTGGACCTTTACAGTGAAAGGGCCCGAAATGGAGATTTACACCAAATTCCGATTTATACTTGTGTTTCGATTTTATATTAGGTTTGGGTTTTATATTGAGGTTTCGATCCTATATTTTGGTTTCGGCTTGATTTACTAGTTATTTACCATAGTAATTTTGCTTCAATTTTAATATATATTTAGCTTTATTTAGGTTTCGAATTGATCAATTTGGTTGGATTCATAAAATCGTGATTTCCGGCCCTTTCAGTAGACTACGACCCGATGACCCGATGACCCGATTCCATGTCAGTTTTGAGAGTGCCACAAAATTTGATGACTGACGTCAATTTTAAAAACTATGACGATCTGACGATCCAATGTTGGTTATGGTAACCCTAACTTTGCACCTCTATGCCGACAGAGCTGTTTACATTCAGGGTCGATTTTAGTTACCTATTGAGATTAATCTCTGGTACCACCAGAATCTTATGAAAATTAATATCTGAAAGATTGCTACTAGCAGGACTCAAAATAGCAAATCACCTAAAAACCAGCATTTTCCCAAAAAAGAAAGTGCTTCAAACGCTCATTCCCCGCAACACCCTGGAATTGCAAAGAATGCATGGCACGCTTTGACCGCACCAGAAGCGTCTCACCTCTCATTCTTGTTTTGACTGCCCTTCTCCTCTGCACCCCATGCTCACTCCTCAAGCTCTCCTCACCTTTTAGTTAGAAGGTGTTCGAAGCCCCTTTTAGCATTACACTGCATTACATACTACAATCTTCACCGCAAAGTAACCTTTTCAGCTCCTTTTCTTTGGAAAGTTGACCAACTATGGCTACGGTAGAAGACCAAAGTTCAACAACCGCCCTGTGCATGGAGTACTCAGTGGTGGTTAGGTAGTCTTCATGGCAAGTAGTGTGTTTAATATTTGAGAAAGCCATTCAGCAAACCAAAAGCTCAGAACATTGAAGGAATCTAAAGGAGCAACTGGGTAATCAGCTATATCATGATTCAAGCTCTCCACAATCACAGAGGAGTGTGCCGGTGTATTGTTTCACGGAGGAAAGAAGCTCTCCAACCAATGCCAATCTCATTCCGCTTCATTCGTTTCCTCGTCTCGTCGAAGACGATAAACTCATCCTCGTCTTTCGAAGGCGCGTCTTTCGAAGGCGACGACGACATGTATCAATCAGACCGCTTGCTACCGTAGTTAGTTCAGATCCATGTCATTGTTGTCGTCCAGCACTTGCACAACTCCCATGGGGACAAGCCTTGGCTTGCGAGGCCGCTGTCTCTGCTCCGTCTTTTGTCTGGGTTGAGGGACTCCCATTCCCATGGAGGGTTTTTTACCGTGCCAATGAATCATGGCGTCATCACCACCACCTTCCGTGTCAATAATACTGCAAGGCCCACAATAGTCGCGAGCATGAAGATTGCGAAAGAGAGCACTGTGCGGTCGAACACACATGGTTGTAAAGTCGACTCCATTGAAATGGCAGACTTGAATCTTCTGGTTGTTATTGTTGGGATCAATACTAGTGTCTCCACAGTGATATCGCTGCAGGAAGTCATCATCATTGCCATCGGTTTGACAAAAGTGCTTGACACTTTGTCGTCGTCCACGAAGGGATTCCTTGCCAGGATTCTTTGGTTTGCGGTTGGGATCATTGTTGTTGGTGGTGGAGTGACTGGTCTTCTTGAATTTCTTGGCCATTTGGAGAGCTCTGTGTAGAAAAGCCGCGTCGTGGAGGGCTTCGTAAATGACAAAGTTGCAGTCCGCATTGGCACGACAAGCAAACGAGGCGACAACGTTGGGAGCGGCAATGGAACTCATTTTGGATGCAATTTCTGAGGGGTAGGGCAACAACAAAGTCTTGGACTGATGCGAATGATGGATATGTGCAAGTTATGTGATAGCTTTGTGGAGACTTTTTTGTTCGAAGTTGGTTGGGCCTCTGGTTATCCCAAACGAGGTCATTGATCAAGGTGGCATTGGATTTCTGGTTCTGTGAAAGCCGGCTAAGCGGCCAATCATGTTTCAACCCATTTGTCTCCGCGGATCCCGCACAGTCAAACCCTTTGGCCCCCTTGGACTAATGGTCCTCAATTTCTCGCCCCTGATGGCTACTAGCAAACAATCCAAATAAAATTAGCTAGCGTCATCTGTTCATAGTTGTGTAACTCAGCACAGAAAACATCTTATATTTCCCTTTTTACATCAAAGAAGAATTGGAACAGGAACAATCACATCCACACAAAATAGAGGTACAATCAAAGTCAATATGGCAGGACTGAGTGAACCAATGATCATCTCCATAGACAGAACAAGACACATTCTGCAAGAAGCATAGCTCCTCTGGAATTGTTCCAGACAAGCCAAGGTTGCCAGTTAGATTCAAAGCCTTCAGATTGGTCAAAAGTCCAAGCTCTGATGGCAAAGGTCCTGTCAACTGGTTGCCATCAAATTTGAAGAATGTCAAACCAAGCAGCTGACCAAACTCAGAGGGGACAGGTCCAGTGAACTGATTATCTTTGCACCCAAAGTGTGACACACCAGGAAGTCTTCCAAGCTCTGATGGAAGGGGCCCAGTGAACTGATTCAGGGACAACTCCAAGAAATACATGTTAGTGTGTCTGCCAAGTTCGGAAGGAACTTGCCCAGTGAAATGGTTGTTCCATAACGGCAAGGCAAATAAGTCAGTTAGCTCTCCAATTTCAGAGGGGATCTGGCCAGTTAGCTCATTTTCCATCAAATACAACTGTTTCAAAGCAGTGAGTAGTCCTAGCTCACTTGGGAATTGGCCAGTCACTTGTTCCAAAAAGATTCCAAAACTCGTCAAATCAGTCATCTCATACACTTCTGCTGGAATCAGAGATGAAATTGATGTTGCAATATCATTGGAACTGAACTGAAGAAGGGACAACGAGCTCAGCATAGTGATCTCCGGTGGAATAGAAGGAGTCAAACCAGAAAGCTGGAGGTTTTCCAACCAAAGAGAGGTAAAGTTGCCATGGCTGTTGCATGAATATCGCCAAGGAACATCCAAATCAAAGTATTGTCCGTCAAAATCAAAATAACCAAATCCATTGGAGAACCAGTCACACTCTCCCACCATGTCATCCATCCATCGCTCCTTTATCAGAGGATTCCACTTTTCTCCCTCAAATGCATAGAAGAATGTAGCAAGAGCGAACAACTGCTCCTTTCTCCATTCTGGTAGCCATGTGATGTTTTGGTGGTTTGCAAGCCAATTCCATACTCTCCACTGAGGAGTTTCACTGCCACTGTTGATCCTAGCCAATGTTTGATTGGATAGATTATCCAAAAGCAAGTCCAGCACTCCTGTAGGGGCTGATGATGGTATTTCAGAAGGAGCCATGGAGCCCAAGACAATAGGAGATGGTGTTTGGTACACAACAACTGAATTCTTCTTTCCAGCGGTGCCAGCCACAGTCCCTACAATGGCAGCCACAGCGCAGACAACCAGAAACAGACTAAAGAGGAGTGTTTGTCTCTGCTTTTTTGTTGCTTGTTCCCTTTGCTCTTGTTCCTCCAAATGAACTGGATCCGCGTGCATTAAATCTTCTGGATCGTCCATGACTCGGTTAGCCACTGCCAATTGGTCCATGGAAGTGCCGGATTGCCTTGCTTGATTGGGAAATAGAGCCGGGTCCATCACGTGGTCGATTACCGGCAGCTCGGTTGTTGTGTCATTATTAGTTAAATTAGAATTTCCCGGGCCCGCCATGGAGTAGGCACCGGGCACCAAGACTTGTTGCTGCTGTTGTTGGATGGTTTGACGCATACCTGTGTGTAACACTGGGGTCTCTTCCAGCGTACTTGCTTGGTCATGAGCACAACTTGCTCCCACAAGGGAGAATTGGAGAGTGGTTGCACGCAGCAAGGCCACACCTGGAGCTCCCATGTACGCTCCAGGTTGGGATGGCAGTTGGCTTGTACGACGAAGTGTGGTTTGGATTATTTCTCCTTGTTGGTGGGTATTGCCTGGTGGCACTCGTTCTGTTGCCTCTTCTTGGTGTGTTGTTTTTGTCAGCTTTTCCATTTTGGCAGTTTCGTTGATTTCTGTTGCCATCTGCAGGAGCATTACATTGGTAGTGGTATTGCATGCTTTCTTATCAATCGTGGGGCTGGCTGTGGCAGCCTCGTGTGTGGCAGACCGCCTTGGGCATTTTCCATCCATACTGCTGGAACGCTGGAACGGACCTGTTGCCTTGCTAGCTGGCTACCGGTAGAACACAAACAAATTGGGATGATTGGTTTTCTCTTTCGATACAATTCTCAAGAGATTATTATGCAGTTAGAGCGGACGAATGGACTCTGTTCTGTTGTGTGGGGTTGTCTCTTCGATCCGTTTTTATCTTTTCAACTTTTGAGAGTGGTAGTTACTATTGCTTATTAGAGGGAACTAAATTTGGGCTTTTTGCTGCATGCATACCAGGGTTCGCTAACCAGTCACTAGGGTTCTGGTTATTGGTTAATGGTTGATCAACCAGTCAAACTAGGGTACTGGTTATTGGTTAATGGTTGATCAACCAGTCAAACTAGGGTACTGGTTAATGGTTATTGGTTGATCAACCACTGGTTATAGGTTATTTTATAGGTTTGATTAACCAATAACCACTGTTGACACCAGTGGTTATTATCTAGGCCCACAACATGCAGTGCAAGACTTGTGTGTAGTTTGCTTCCACCCCATGCAGTTGCCATAGGTTGCCATAGACCCCAATCAAGTTCATGCTAGGTCCCAACATGCATTGCAAGACTTGTGTGTAGTTTGCTTCCACCCCATGCAGTTCCACTGTGCACACCCTAGGATGCCGCAGCCCTTTTCTCTCATCTTCCTCAGCCTTCTCTCTCTTCCTTAGAGTAAAACTCAATTTCTTCCATCATTTCAGTAGTGATGTCCTCAACAAGCTCCTCATTAACGACAAACAGCCTGGACAGTAGCTACCTTGCTTGGACAGTAACTACCTTGCTACGAAGGACAAAACACAGTCTGGACGGT